>CAIGQW010055671.1:8608890-8629769 GCA_903798125.1 Danio choprae | reverse complement strand
GTTATTAATATATATATATATATTTTGATTGTCTACAGAACAAACCATCATTATACAATTACATGCCTAATTAACCTAGTTAAACCTTTAAATGTCACTTTAAGCTGAATACTAGTATCTTGAAAAAATATCTATTAAATATTATGTACTGTCATCATGGCAAAGATAAAAGAAATCAGTTATTAAAACTATTATGCTTAGAAATGTGTTGAAAAAACTTATTTTCGTTAAACAGAAATTGGAGGGCTAATAATTCAGGAGGGCTAATAATTCTGACTTCATCTGTATATACACTACCCTTCAAAGGACTAAATGTTTTTAATTAAATGTATTTTTTTTAATTAAGCCAGATTGAGTAGAAAATTGAAAGAAAAATAATATAATTATTTTTATATTGTTATATTTTATATTGTTTTTATATTGTACTTGTTCAAACATACTGTTACAAAGATTTATTTTATGAGTACTGTAAATGTACATTTTGTTTTATATCAGCATCAAATAATACTGAAAGGAACAGTTTCCACAAAAATAAATTATTATAAAATTAAGCTGCAAAACTATTTTTTACACTGATATAAGAAATTTTTCTTCAGCTCTAAATCAGCATATGCAAATAACTGAAGAGTCATTTGACAATGTAAACTGGACTAATGGCTACTAAAAAAGAGCTTACAATTGCAAACTTTTGAAAGATTTTCTTATATAAATGTTATAGAACACAAAGGTTAGTCATTCACCTGTTAATATATTTGTCATCTTATTTATTTTTGTTAAAAAAAATTTGAAATTAATTGGCAATGATCAATAAACTTTTATAGTGCACATCCATAGTAGTGTACATACATCACATGTACCACATGTTTTCCTTTCAAGAAGTTGTGGGTGTGGGGTCACGTCAGAGTCAAGTTGACCCCTCCCACACCCCCTTGACTTTTGAAGTCGTGTGAGAGCCCTGCACTCCAAACTGAATCCAGGCTGAAGTCAGGCTCAATTAACAGCCAGCTCGCCTTTGACTAAAATCATGTCTTCTCCCCCACAGTCTCGCAAGGGAAGCGAACCAGACAGGGAGAAGAAAGGGATGGATGGCCGCGCAGACAGCATTGGAAGTGGCCGCGCTATCCCAATTAAACAGGTAGGGTCTGGCCGGCCGTCTGGGCTGGTATAATTGGAGTCCAACAGCGGTCTATTGTGGACGAACAGGCCTCAGATCAGTACTCGGACGCGTTTGATGCCATCGTCTTGATTAACAGTGAAAGCACGCACTTGACATCAATTAGATTCTGGCTCTCCCGTGTGCAGAAATGAGATCATTAGGATAAGAAGTGGGAAGGGATTTTTTTTCTCCCCCACAAGCCAAAACCCCTTCCACATTTCGTTCTCCCACCTTCTTTTTCCCCGTCAAAAGTGGGATAGAAGAAAGCTAAGAGGATCCTAATGAAGTGCAGTCTACCAATCTGCATATGGGTCCATCTTTTCCCCCCAGAAAGCCTTGAATTACTGCTGTGTTTGGAACGCGAACGGGCGGGGGGGAGGAAGGGGTGATAAGCAGAATGTGATGTGAAGAAGACCCCCTCCATTGCACCATGGGAGAGATTGTTTGACTTGGCCTTAATTTGTCACAAACAAGAGCGTGTAGCGAGAGAGTAAAGGAGAGCGTGTGGCGGGGGGGGCGAGATCATCCTCTGCGCATCTCAGCTGGAGTGAAAGAATCAGGTAATTAGCGGCACTAATCGTGCCCTCTCATGTCAGCGCCGTGGCCTTGTTTGTAATTTTCTAATGAACAAATTGCATCTCTGATTAAAGCTGCCTTTAAGTGAGATCTGTGTTTATTAGCAAGCCGCAGTGGAGCAGCTCTTCTGTCGTCCAGAGTGCTGTTCAAAAGCAAAACTGCTGATCTTTTAGCTGTGTTTGAATATTGAAGGGTTTTTGCTGAGAGTCTCTATTTGAGGCAAAGACATTTACATAAAACCACGAGACAGTGAATGCTGTGGTGCTGTAATCGGTTGCTCTTGAGGTAGGGTTGTCCCGCTAGCAGAATTTCAGTATTCAGGCACCAAAACCAGTAAAAATACATGATTTTTGGTATACATTTTGGTACCAAAGCAAAAAAAAAAAAAAAAAAAAGCAGCACAAGCTACATCTCTCATTAAGCAGGTAAAAAATAATAATTTTTCATTTTTTAATTTTTAGGTTTGTACTTTGCACATGCGTTCCAGGTAAATCCTTCTATCTGCAATAAAATGCGTCAGCACATTGGGGCAGGACTAGCCGACACAGAGTAGCCTACAGTATATCTGAGCATGTGCAAATTCTTCAACGTATGTTTGACTGCATTTTCTGTTGATAAACCGGCTGCGGTATCCAGTCAGCAGTCTCGAGATATGCCAGAGTCATCATTTGAAACTTGTAATGGGATTGTTTTTATTTGTATAGATACACAATAATAATAAAAATCAGTATTGCTTTATAAAATAAGCCAAACAGAGGCAACAAAATGCACTCTCTGCAGTTAGTGTAGTAGCCTACTCTTTTATTCATACAGCTCACAGAAGGGATATTTAAATGTTTGGGGTTTATTGTTAGTTTGTTTTTATAAAAACATTTCTTATGTTCAAAAAGGTTATTTATCTCGAAAATTAATGCTTTTATTTTAAGTATTTTAAAGCAAATAATCCAGTTTTTTTTTGTAAATGTAAGGTAATTCATGGTGTATGGAAACTGGTGTGTATGGTGTGTATGACCATATTCACATTAGAATTACATTTACTTTTCGTGAAAATTTCTTTTTTTTTCAAACCATATGAAACTAATGGAAATACAAAGAGTACATTTAAACACACACACACACACACACACACACACACACACACACACACACACAGACACACACACACACACACACACACACACACACACACACACACACATGTTTGTTTTTGTGAAACGTGGGTACATTATATAGGTTTTCGTTCATTTTATACTGTCCAAACCGTATATTGTATTGGCCTAACCCCACCCTACCCCTAAACCCAACCATCACAGGAAACTGTGTACAGCTTTACTCTCTGAATAAACTCATTCTGTGTGATTTATAAGCTTTTTGAGAAATTAGGACGTCAGCAATGTCCTCATATTTCACCTCCTTTTTGTAATACCTGTGTCATACCTATGTCATTATACAGATTTGTATCCTGACATGTCACACACACACACACACACACACACACACACACACACACACACACTACATGTTTTAAAATTGTTTTTTCATTTTATATGTCAAAGAATCAACAAAACACCCTTAAGCGAAGGCTGTTTCCCAGATAGGTTTAAATTGAATTTTCTTTCTCTTTTGAGATGAGCAAAAGAAGCTAAATCTCTGACACAATCATGACAGGGTAATTGAAATTGAGCAGATGTACTTTGTCTGCTTTACCTACATGGAAAATAACCCAGAAGCATTACCAAGATGGCTGCTTAACGAATCGCCTTAAAAGGACTGTGGATGTGCTGTTTTTTTCGAGGCACACAAGTGAGCGCTAATGCTGCCAGCAGTGATCTCTCACCTCCTGCGGCTCTATTTGCATAAATCCTGTTAAAGTCAGTGGCGGTTAATGAAGAAGAAATGAGGCTGGCCGACTGCAGCGGTGCTGAGAGCAGGGCGCAGCACTAGTGGCAGATGGGAAGGCTGAGCCCCGGCAGGCAGCTGTGCGGAGGAGTGAACTGCTCAAGCTTTAACTATCATCTCACTCGCTTCAGACTGCCATTGTGTTTTTTTTTTTTTTTTGAGTGTGCCACGCCAAGAGTGATCAAGACAATAATGCTTGTTCTTGAGAGACGGGTGACTGCTGTTAGGAGATGTCATTTTTACTATTTAAATGGGAACTTTAAATAGACATTTTTCAGTTTGAAAATGCTGATGTTTTTTCTGCATAGAACTTAAGTGCAGGCAAAAAGTCTTTCCTGAACATTATTAAGATTTGTTAGCTTGTTTTAATGTTTGGTCAGATATGTATGAGCATGTTAGCTCACTCACTGTTCATGAAAGTTATTGGCTAAAAAGTTAGTGTTACATGAGAGAAATCAAGAAACTTATTCCCTGATTTTTGATTAGGTGGGCTTGCACAACTTACTTATAGAGGTGCATAAACCAGGTCAAGAACTATATCAAAGAAGAACCGTTTATGTACCTGATTTGAAGCATTTTTAATTATTGTTTCTGTCCAGTCTTTTTTTATGTGTGTGTGTGTGTTTAACCTCACCTGTCATCATTTATTTTTTTAAATGTTTTTGGGGTGGGTGGGGGGGGGTTGTTTGTTTGTTGCAGCAGGTATGTGTTAAAATTTTATATCGGAACCTACATTTTGTTGATTTGTGATTTTATTGTATTTAATTTTTATGTATTCATTGTGTGTAGCCAACTTAGTTCTGGTTTGCACTGGCCTGTAGTCTCCACCCAGTGCTGTGGCTTAATCGTGACGTCAGCATGTGAAACCTGATAAAGATTTGAATATTGCAGTGAAAATGTATTCGTTAATACCACATCATTATTATTTTTTGATGATTATTTAGCTTGTGCCCTCATAAACTTTAATCAAAATGACTTTAAGTTAAGTTTTATCACCATGAAATAGTATGTGCATTATTTCATAAAAACTGAACAAAAGAGGCAGAGACAAAACAGAGAATCATATGAGGTTGCAAATTGTATATTCATAATTTATATTTATTTGTATTTTTTATATTTTTGTATTAGGAAAACAGATTATTATTATTATTATTATTAGTTGGCAACAGATAAATGGACAATTCTCATTACAAACTTGCTTAGATAATTGATTCATGTAGCATTTTTCATTTGAATGTTTTAAATGATTCAAAGAACAGTAAAACTTGCAGAAACGGAGTGTGCTTTAAACTGACACTCTGAAGTATGTGAATCACGTAGTGCAATAGATTATATATCTATGCAATTACAGGACAGCCTTTTAAAAAACATGTCAAATTCATAGACACTGTGAAAATGTACATGTTTATACTGAGAGCTGTTTTACACTTATGTACTCCAAAATAAGGAATAAAAGATGGTCACAACTTCTCTTTCATGACTGTACAGTAAATGCATTGGAGTACGTGCAGTATAGTGTGCCATTAGCGAATAAAGAGAGTGTGGTATGGAGCTTGGCGCAGAGCCATATCTCTGTAGCATCTCAGCCTCTTGACTCTGCAGGTACATAAATGAGGGATTAATTTCCCTGGTGTCAGACAGAGCCTGCCCCACACTTACTCGTACACACACACACACACACACACACACACACACACACACACACACACACACACACACACTGTCAATGCTCCATTGGTGGCCGTGTTCTTCATCTCATGAGGAGATCAATCAGAGCACGGTAACCTCTGCAATGCACAGTGATTCCAGTCTCCCTGTTGTCCTCTCGCTCACTTGCTAGTGCTCTAGCTTCAGATTGGGCCCTATGACTCATTTCCACACTGAGCAGTACGGTTCAACGCAGTATGCTATGGCTCAGTACAGGCCATCCTGATCAGGCTTGTGTTTCCACTGCCAATAGTACCCTTACTTTTTAAAGCTGAATTATACTTGTGTGATTGCCGTAACCCACGGCGAATGCTTTGCGCATATCCGTGCAGCCATTTATACCTCTGCGTTTGTTTATGTCCAGCTGGCAATACACTTCAGAAATGCTGCTAGGCAGTGGGGTTTCCATGTTCCTTTGTGTTGAGTTTCTTTGCGGGTGTTTTAGGTTTATACCGGAAATGCGTGAAATGCTAACTTACTATAGAAGTAGCTCAAACTCACACTCATTCAAGTAAGAAAGAGGTGGTAATTGGCGAACTTGCAACAATTTTAATCATAGAGTGAACACAAAACAATAGTATCCATCTGGAGCTCTCGGCCCATCACCTCTACCAAGCCGACCAAGTACAGCTCTTGCTCTTTTGCGTCAGCACAATGTGTAGTTGTATTTTTTGAGAGGTGTGCATCAGGGTGTATGCGACTGTGAAATTTGCGACTGCGCTTAAGTATAAATCAACCTTAAGTGTGGTGTGTGACCAGAAAAATCACCATCATTCTTTCTCGAAGACGAAAGCCATATGGACCATACACATTTTGCATCTTTTGCACAGTAAATTTCACTATTTCAAATGTAGAAGCACAGGGAGAGGAAGTGCACCTCACACTTTCTACACATTTAGGTGTTACATGCAAACGGCCTCGTAAACAACAGTAGAGGACATATAGAGGTTTTTGTTCTTGCTTTTTGCCTTCATGTTTCTGTTTGTCACAAGAAGCTTTGTTTGACCATGGTTCATTGCTGTGAGACTTAATTTTTTTATGTTGTGTTTTGGCTGTTTATTTGAAAGTGCCACTTCCTGTATTGTCATTCCCTTGTCTTGCCTTACACACTGGTGATGATTCTCTGTAAACCAATAGCATTCAGCAGCTAGTCTAGTTCCACCCTTTTGATATTGTACTGTTGAGCTAGGTACACTTAGGAAAGGGAGCCAAAGAAGTGGAACAGAATGATTCACTATTTTGTTACCTTTGACATAGGAAATGGAGATATACTGTACTGTACCGAACCGTACCACTAAGTGAATCCGGGCCAGTATTGTACCTCGCTGACTGGCCTAAATGGGCTTTTTGCATTTTTGGTGCTGATTTTAGGGGAAATCAGAGTATAAATTTGTAAAAATAAATAAATAATAAGAAGAAGAATGCAAATTTTGGCTGTAAAAGTATTGTAGTTTTTTCAGACTTACTGCAAATGTGATATGAACTGAATGATAAACATTTTTCCAGACAAAATTAAAAACCTATGCTGTCGCATTGTGTCTAGACTTCAGTGTAGATTCATATATTTTTGTCTACATTTTATTTATAAATTTTATATATTTTTAGTACCTGAATATTGGTGTATAAACAGTTATTTTATAAACAACTTTAGATAAAAACAATAGTTAAAATATTTGCTACCACTATTACGAATACTACTAGTATTGTAGTTTGTTGTAAGATAAATGTGTTGGTGTTTGTAATGCTATTATAATAATGGTACATTTCTTTTTTTATTAAATGACTATGTTAATATATATGTTATTTAGTTATTTTGTTTTTGCTACACCTATAGTTATGAAAAGATAAATATCTAAATGAGGTACTGTAAAATAGAATTATACAATTAAGCTAAAATATTTGAATAATGGTTTTATAAAACTTTACTGTAAAATTATATTGTTCCAATTACTTTTAATTTGGCTTTAATAGTGCAAAAAAGTGTTTAAGACTCTGTTCTGTGTGTGCCTACCCATTGGTCCTTTAATCAGCTTGGTTTAATTTCTACCATCCCGTTTCTCCATGACATGTCAGACTCTCAGAAACAGAGCCATATCAGATGAGCAGCTGTGGAGCCGCTGACCACAATCCCTCCATCAGATCAGTGTCTGCGTCTGCTGCTCTGGCATCTCCTCTATTAATTGGCCGCTATGTTTGGGCGATGAGTGTTTCACCAACAGTCTGAAAGCGGCCCCTTGCAGACGATAACGCAGCCTAGCAGTTTGCGCTCAGAGGCACAAGCCAGAGCTTCGTTTAGGAATTGGATGTTAATTGATTTGATAATTCCCTGTGGTCTTTCCTCTTATGCGCTCACGTCTCTCTCGATCTGCCTCTTCACCGCAGCAGGCTGTTGGGTGTTAGACCTGCTCTCCAATTAGCATGTGTGCTGGGATCTACACTTTGGAGGCTACCTGCTTCACATTAACACCCTTTCGGTGGCATCTACTTGGTCCGGGGAAGAGAATTTGAGAAATTTCTTGGAAAAATCCCTGCTTTGAAGTTTCAGCTGCTTATCATCGCCGGCTCTTGATGAGAAACATCAACTTGTAATCTGTTTGGCAGATGTCTGAGTGTGTTAGATTGTGTTGCTCAGCTGTTCCTTGAAGGTATGGTTGTAATTGTTAATGAGTTACGTGCACACGGCTGAGTTCTGAACAAAATCAATTGGTTTTGATGCTTGGAATTTTCTGTTCTATTTAACACTCTTAATAAATACAGGGAGTTTTTGCAGCAGTGCCATTGAACAACATGTTAGGCAAGATGTTGCATGTAAAAGCATTGTTTATGCATCTGTAGATTTTAATAATAATACACATATTTAAAGCACATTGGCTCAATACTAACCAATTTTGTTATTTTTTTCTGATGATGATTACTTTTTTCTAATTTATGTCATGATTAAAGGAGATAACCAAAATCTCATTTGTAAAAACTTTCATTCTATGTCAAATTTGCTAGAAATGCTAGCAATTCTTAGGCTCTGATTACATCTCATATTAACACCAATTTTGTCAAAATTGGTCAGTAATAAATAAAATCAGAATACACCTCTCTGTACACCTTTTCCTTAAAGACTAAAGGAAGTATGAGAACTTTTTTTAACCTCTTGATTTGTGGTGTTTTGCCAAAAAAAAGTAACATTTTACCTTAATTTGAAGAATGTGCTAATTTTGTAAAAAATTATCTTTAACACCAGTGTTGGGGAAAGTTACTTTGAAAGTAATGCATTACATTATTGAGTTACTCCCCCAAAAAAGTAACTAGTTGTGCTAATTAGTTACTTTTTACGATAAGTAATGCGTTTCATTACTTTTGAGTTACTTTTGTGTTACTTTTTCTTTCCTTTGCTGAGGCTTGATCTCTAGAAATTGCAGGATTTTTTACCTTTTTTTTTTAAAATATAGGAGCCTTTTCTCTTATTAGTTACATAAAATCACTGTCCATTGAGACAATCCCCTTTTCCTTTTCTTTGATGTGTTCAAAATAATAAATGCATTATCTCATTGAGTGCTTGATTCAATGTGATTGTTAATTTTAATTCAGCAGTAATTCAAATAAAAAGTACCTCACGTTACATTTTTAAAAAAGCAACTCAAATATTATTACTTACTTTATTTAAGTAATGCGTTACTTTACTCATCACATAGAAAAGTAATATTATGTAACTCCTGTTCACCATGACCGGCGTCCTACCCATCAGATTGTGCTAGCAACACTATATTTGAAATGTTTTAAGATTGGGGTTTGGGTTTGGAGTAGGTTAGGATGCTTTTACGGCTTCTGCTCCACAGCAGTATTTATGCAAGTAGTATAAACTGATGAGAATTATATTTTGTTGTCAAGATGTACTACTTAGTTTTTGAATGCGAGGTATAGCACAATTAGACAAGATAGGACAAATCGACACCACACAATGGTTACCTTGTAAAACTAAATTTTTTTGACACTTTTTCTTGGTCGCACAGTCACTAGGACCTCTAAAGTGAGCAACATAAAGTGCTGCAGTGCATTCCGCAAAATCAAAAGCTGTATGATTGAGAAAGCATGTCATGGCTAATTTATAAGGTCTGTAACTGAAAAATGCTTGTATGTATGGCACTATAGTAACTTATTCATATTATGTTGGATTAGGCCATGCTCTGAAGTAGGAGCTACTTTTATTACTTTAACTAAAATCATTCCCAGTTCCTGTGATGCCAACATGACAAAAAGCGGATTCTTCTGCCAACAGTTGTAGGAACTGTGACAGACCTAAATAAACTTTTTGTGGTTCCATAGATGTTGAAGATTTTTCATATAATTTAAAGTAGATGCTATTAAGGAACCATTATTTTCTAGAGTAAAGAGCAGCTTAAGGTATGTTTACATGTAATTGTTCTTGTTAATTCCAGAAATTCCCCAAAACAGACACGATTCAGACATGAAGTCATCCAGTGTAGTTTTTTTCCTATCGTGTATATGTGCATCTTTAAGGTAGTTTCACTCTCTCTTAGACCTTGTTGCAGTTTATTTGCCATTCACTGTGATCTCATTACAAAGGTTATTGTTCTGACTCCTGAGCTGAAGGTTACGCTCTCAACATGGCTCTCAGCTACAATAAAACCTTTGTAAAAACGCCTTCATTAGAACATGCTCCTCATTAAAACACGCAGCCGGCTCGGTGGACAGTAATGAGGCTGGGGTGGGCTCGCACTCTCCAGCAATTAGATGGCTAAAGAGGAGCGTTTTCAGCGCCGTCTCCCTGTGGAGGGCTTCAAAACGGCTTCTCTGAGCCCTCCGAGTAGGTGTGGCGAGGTCAGACGTGTCACCTGAATTTGCCATGACAACTCGCACCTCTGCCAATCACAGCCTCCTTTGACCCCCTGACTGGTTCTTAATAGAGAGTGTTTGTCAAATCAGCTCAGGGATCCTGCTTGTTTTGACATCTATGCTATATTATGACTATATTATGTTGTTTGTTTTGACTGCTGGTCATTTTTAATGGCCGCTATTGTGTTTATTTGTATTTATTTTGAATGGCTCATTTAAATTTGTAAGAGGTCACGCTAAGGAGTGATTATTATGCTAAAACTTTGTTGAAACTTGCCGAGGTCTTTGGATTGCCAGTGAAAATAGTTTAGTTTGATAGAGTTGTTTATGGCTTTGTTGAGAAACTAATGTTACTCTAATGATCGCCAGCTTTGTTTACTGACCCTGCGCAGCCCGGAGTGTGCCGACATCTGTTCCGCGCTCTTAATTAGCCGATTAACGTACGCACACACATCTTTGTTAAGTATATGGAAAGGCATTTACACAAGCTTTTTAATACAAATTAATTTTCCAAAATGAGGCTTAGATTGTTGCCGTGAAAATGAGGTCTGCAGACGTTATTCTTGTACTCATTTCTTTGTGGCGTTAGATTTGAGTGCATAAGGTTAGGAATTGTAAAGAATTTAACAATTTTGTTTCATTAACCAAACAAAACGGTCATTTACAGATGATTAAGAAAATAAACAACGTATTATAACAAAATAATTTTGTTTTAATGACTTTTCAGTCTTTTTAGACACATATTAAATTAAATAATTGTCTCTAAAAGGTAAATCAGACTAAACAGACAAGTGTAGGAAGTGTATTTTATTAAGTCCTTCATTTGTTGTTTAAAATTTGGCCTGTGCGATTCATTGAAATGGAATCATGATCACGATTTAAATTGTTGCGATTAGCAAATTTGCAAAAGGTTGCAATATGAAATATAAATATATAACTATAAAAAAATATGCAAAAAAAGTTTTTTTTGTGTATGACAGATTTGCTAGCCAATTGAATGAGCACATTCTCTGTCTGACCAATCAACGTTGCTCAAACCAAATGTATGTAGCGTCCACCATTAAAAAAAACAAAAATTATTGATGAATAATAGTATGATGTTATTATATTGATATTGATGACGTCTCCCTAGCCAGAGGGCTTATATAAACTGATTTCTTTAGAAATTGTACTCCTGACTAAGTTTAGAATAGTTAGTTCAGGTATATTTTCCACTCGTTTACTCTTGAACACAGACTGAGTGCTCACGTTTCACTTTTCATATCCTGACAGCGAAGGGAGAAACAGTGTTATGTTCATAACAGTGGATGCGCAACGGATCTGACACTCTGTAAACTCTGTAACCACCTTCATGGGAATGATCGTGCAGACATGTTGAGTATAAAAAGAAAACTTATGCAAACCGAGAGAACACAAGAGTCTCACATACACAGAAAACTGATATGTATATTTAAAATAGTTGACTTGTTGTTAGTTAAATCTTGTAATCATATTTTCAGAATTATCATCACCCAAGAATGTATAGAGCTGTCGTTTTGTGGAACAATATATAATGACTACACACTGTATATAGGAAATAATTAAATTAAAATGAACATTTATATGTAAAATTAAAACATATTTCTTTCATTTAAAATGTGTGCTGCACACTATTGAGAATATTGAGCAGTTTATTAAATGAAATTGTGAATCGAAATCCCATTATCAATCAGAAAAAATGCAATTTGAGGTTTTTCCTTAATTTGCACAGCCCTGTTTAAAATATCTGTCACTAAACACCAGTTAGTAACTAATACAGGTGAAATTTTGGAAACTTTAAACACTAGAATAAGCGTAAAATCCTGAACCCCAGTTTAAAAAATCTAGACCACACGGTTTATGATGTATGTGTTTTCAATTTACGTCACCGTTCATTTCCTGACTGTGCCTGATTTGTTTGCTATCTTCATTAGTCAATATTAAACAAAACAATAAAGCTAAAATGTTTATAGGTTACTTCTTAGCATGCCTTGCTCTTCTAAAATGTTCTCTCGTCAAGAAACACAATGGCAGCGAAACATCTCTCCTCATCATAAAGGGAAATTAGTATCATGGTTGTAATTGCATGTTCTGGTGCGTAGATGAGCACTGAGCTGTGCACGTTTGACGAAGTTCTGCCCCCTCAGAGCAGGGGTGCTTTGTAAGGAGTTAAATTGGATGGTTAATTCGGGTGTTATTTACCCTGTAATTCATTAGCTTGGCCCTGCCATTGGCAGCGGGCAGGCTGTAATTTCACGCTTCGCAATAAAAGATGTCTCATAATCTGCTTCATTTAGCACCGAAAGAATTTAATGAAATTAACTGCAGCCCTAATTAAGACGGTGAATATTAAAGACCTGCTATCAAGCCTTTAACGAGTGTGACATGATCCGCCTTCTGTGGGATTGGAAAAATATCATTTCCCAGGGAAAGGTTGTCGCTGCTCCGAGCCATTTTGGCCAAGATGGCAATTTTGTCATGCACACTAACCTCCCGCAAATTAGTTTTTTTTTTCTGCTTCTTCTTCTTCTTCCCGTATAATTTTTAGCTCGAAAATAATTTAAACAAATACACAAACATCAATCAGGGCTCTCTGTTTAGATTTGGCTAATCTCTTGTTGCCAGTATCCATTGGCTTCGATTGGTTTAGTCTTTCAGGGGAGTGTTTAAACCTCTCATTAAGCTTCTTGATGACCTTGACGTGTTATTGTTTAAAACCGAGAGCTACAATGAACCTCACATTACCATCTTTACTGTCTGGTCGTCAAACTTGAACTCCTGGGTATTATTTAACATGGACCGGAGTTTCTAGATGTCCTTTCATTATCAGACAAGAAGCTTACAAGATATAAACAATAAACCCTCAGATTTAGAATACTTTTTCTAATCATCTTAATCTTTCTTTTAAGTGTTGGGGAACATATGAGCAAATATATAATATTTAGTAATATATAAATAACGAAAAAAAATAAATCATTTATGTAGTATTATATAATTATTTGTTAAATAAACTATAACATCTTTTTACCAATGTAAAATTTTTTACCTCCTCCATGTTTCCATTTAACCTGTCATAACTGCACTATATACATGGATAATCCCAAATAATGTGAATTTGATGATGTTCCCATTTCTGGCTTGATTCAGGTGTGTGTTTGTCAGCGTGAGAGAATGTGCGGCAGAGCTTCCTGTCGTTAAATGATAAATGTCTTTGTGGGTGTTGGATGGCGACTCCTCTCACTGCCTGCACCGGACAGATCAGATGGCTGCAGTGATACAAGACCCCCAGCTTTCACGCCATGTCACTCACGTGGCCCCACTTCCCTCACACACACACACAAACGTACACAGTCAGTCACAGTGACAGGGCCGGAGGCAAGCCACTGTTGGGATGACACACTTAATTTAGCACCCTTCTTTCTGGAGCACCCAAGAACAATAAGGCCGGCGTGGGCAAACACCCAGCCCTTTGTTAAGAGGCTGTCCGGTGTGGACTCAGAGGAGACGGATCCTGTCCGCCGTACTGACTCTGTCCACACCCATGCCACAGCCTGCATTCATCTCCCGCTTAACCTCTCCTTTTGTTGTAGAAGAATAGGAGAAATGAGAAGAGCTGAAAGAAGAGGATAGCACACTGATAAGAGAACATCAGCCACCTTTAATGTAATGGATTACAGGCCATTGCTTGTTCGGGAAGTTTATTACTAATGGAAACTCAGTCTTTCTTCTTCAAAGCCAAAATTTTGTCCGTTTTTTTTTTATTTATTTTTTGCTGTCTTAGGAGCTGCTGTTTCTTCTGAGACCTATTTGTACCTTTACGTTGTATTAAAGCTCCTTTATATGGGTTCTTCATATAATTAAAATGTTCTTTACATAAACACTGAAATGCTAGCAATGTTAAAGCAAGTTAGCAGCATTTAAACAAGCACATTATCAGCATGTTAAGTTAGGCATAAAGTACATCCAGGAAGTTGTTATCGCAGAATAAAGCTCAACAGGCTTGTCTCTGCCTATTTTATAAAACTGAAGGGCTTCAATCTGCGAAAACAAAATCAACTGTCCTGGATGTACTTTATCCCCCTTATTACATGGCTACTTGTCACAAAACATTGCTCTGAGCAGTAATAGTTTGTTAATAACTTAATTCATTGCAAAGCTGACAGAAGCAAAAACAGCTGATGGAGTATACAATAACTTATGCATTGTTTAGTCGCGAGATGGGGCCAAACAGTCAAAAACACAAAGCTGACAGAAACAATACTGTCTGGATTAAGCATATACTAAGCTACATATTATTCCTCACAAGACTGCATCAAAAGGTTAAAAAATGGGGCATGAAAGATAGCAGATAGATTTGAATGTGGATGCAAGTATATGGATTTGAATGTATTCAGTGATGGTCAAGGTGATTCAAAGTTCCCGGATGAGCCTTTGTTATTTACAGTAGTGATTGTTATTTCGGAATAACATACCTTGGAATGTCGTGACTGACCAATCAGAACCTAGGATTCTAGGCAGCCGTGTAATAAATCATGTAAACAACATGTTTTGCTGTGTGCTGAAACGTGTGGTATCATTTTAAATGTGCTAACATAATGGTAAAACATGCTAATAATCTGTTAGCAATGTACTAAACATGCTATAGGTGTTGAAATGGCATAAAACATTAACTTGATACACTTTAGCTTTACAATGCTACTCTACTATATATATTAACATATTTTAAAAGAATGCTAAGAAAACTTAGCAACAACCAGTAAAACTGTTTTAAGTGTTTAATGGTTTTAAATTGGTTTAACAGTTTCATTTGGGATGAAAAGTACGTACTTTGACAAATCAATACTGAAAAGTAAAAAATGTGACATAGTTTTACAATGCTACTACATCTAATAAAAAAATGTAAAAGAATGCTAACAAAACCTAGCAACAACCAGTAGAACTGTTTTAAATGTTTAATGGTTTTAATGTGGTTTAACGGTTTTTATTTGGTTTAAGTAGGGATGTCAAATGTACGGACTTTGACACAAATCAATACTAATAATTTGTCTGTCTAGTTTAATTAGATTTTTTTTTAGAAACGTGTCAAACTTATTTTTATTTGACTTTATTCTTACGTATGTTCAGTTCAACTGTAGACATTGCTGATTACAACTTTGCAGTTGGAAGTCTTTCGAGTGTTAGTAGTTTTTAGTGTTGGGTTAATATCAGTAGACTAAGCTGACATGCAACGTTTGTTATTGTAAATAAAATATATTTTAGGGGACATCAAAATAAAGGATTAGCAGATATAAGCAGACAGTCTACTAACACACAAGTTACCTATCAATAAGAGAATGACTAAAGAGGAAAGGGCTTTAAGCAAACATCTGAAAAGGTATCATCTCGTTTCTGATCCAGGTGTTTATTTGTTCTCTTGTGCTGATCTTTATTGGATGATTTAGCCACAATTCTATTGGCGCTCCACAAAAAAACATAGGTGCTCCATTTACTGGCTTGTTGTAAATGGGAAACGTCTGCGTGAGATTTATTCTTTTAGCCCCTGTTTTGCAACATTACAAGACCTTGCAGGTTGTCAGCCATGGGAGGGTAAAATAGTGGCAAGCAGGGTGTCACCAGCCCGGTCCTTAAATAATGAGCGATTACTCCCATCAGAGAAGTGACGTGGTGTTCAATTAGCCTCTCCCGCTGAATGATCGCTTGTCATCTTCCCGATGGATGTGCTAAATTAATATACCTCCATCCAAAACCAGAGCGAGGCAGAAGACATAAGAGCTACCTGCCCAACACAACATGCCTGCCGAGACCTTACGCTTACACCGTCATTAAAACATCATCTCCTTTTTCTGTCTTTCAATCTGTTCATTCCTTTCTTCCTCCCTCTTTCTTTTATTTTCTCCCCCCCCTCACACACATGCGTAAGCAAGCACACGCACACATCTCAGTCTTAGTTAATGAAGTAATGGATATTCACCCTTTGTGACAGATGGGCTGCTAGCGGCTGCACCCTTGTTAGGGAAATAAAAAGCTCGTCAACTTGTGTTTAGCACTCAGCAGGAGAGCCCATTGTTGTTCTACCCTCTTCTCTCGTCTTGAACACTGGGTCCGGGATGTACACATGTGCGGACTGACCTAAGGGAACGTCCTCCCACACAAAGAGCTCTATCACCCGGAGGCCAGACTGATCTCAGAACAGGCACGGCAGGCTTCATATCTAAAAACCAAGATGAGTTAAGAACAAACATATGCGTCACCGAAGGCCAGACTGATCTTGGTAAAGTTTTGCAATATTTATGAAACAATGATTTAAAGAATATATGATAATAAAATATGTGCATTACTGTTTTACTACCTGAAGATGTATATGGAGACTTAATTAGAATTGATGTCTTGTAAATATATAGGATATAGGATATATACTGTAGGCACAGTTTCCCAATAACGAATGGCATAACAGTACATACAGTTGAAGTCCAAATGATTAGCCCTCCTGTGATTTTTCTTTTTTGATAAATGATGTTTAACACAGCAAGAATTTTTTCACAGTAATTCTAATAATATATTTTCTTCTGGAGAAAGTCTTATTTGTTTTATTTTGGCTAGAATAAAATCAGTTTTGAATATAAAAAAACAAAAACATTTTAAGGTCAATAAGCAATTTTTTTTATTGTCTACAGAACAAACCATCATATATACAATGACTTGCCTAATTACCTTAACTTGCATAATTAACCTAATTTACCTAGTTAAACTTTTAAATTGCACTTTAAGCTAAATACTAGTATCCTGAAAAATATCTAGTAAAATATTATTTACTGTCATCATGGCAAAGATAAAAGAAATCAGTTATTAGAAATTAGTTATTAAAACTGTTTTGTTTAGAAATGTGTTGAAAAAAAATCCATTAAACAGAAATTGGGGCAAAAGATATACAATAATTTTGCATTTAATCTAAAAAATACATTTTGTGCGTTATTGCATATATAATATACACACATTTTGCATTATTTATACTCCATATGTCACCAGAGAAAACTCACATTGTTGAACAGGTTGTTGAAATGGGTATGTAAATATAGACTCAAATTGGTATTTTTGAAAATCCGCATTCAGTCTCATACCATGTTGTTCTCTGCTTTGAGTTCATAAGTCTCTTGTATATTTTGTGTTGATAGTTTATTTGCAGGTTTTCAGCTTTGGAAACTAAATTTGTCGGTGCATCATTTCCCCCTTTCAGACTGTGTTTAGATACCAATTACCGCATAATTAGGCCAGTTTAACGGTGTGTGACAGTTAGGGATTGTGGCATTTTTATGAAAATGCAGGCTGTGGAGTGACTGGAAAAAAAAACAAGAAAAAGAGAAATGGGCAGAGAGTGACAGAAACTTGTCGGCTCTGGTGTTACACGCTTCGTGGCAGCCAGAGCAAGAAATCTATTATTATCCGTCCTGTCTGCACGTTAATGTTTAACAAGTCCAGCGAAGTGACACGCCGCTGCAGCAGCGTAATTGCTAATCAGCGGACAGTTTTATTCCCTTCTTGCCTAATGAATTTGGCTGAAATGAGGTGTGGGCGGCCGGACCCTTAAACGGGCAGTCAGCCGCCACTGATGTGTGTAGGAGAGGAAGGTTAGTGCTCATGTCATAGTGCTAATGTGCTCGCTAACACTCCAAGGGGAATTTGCATTTGTAGCTCACAGTGGGGTTTTTTCTCTAGCTCTTCCTCTCAAAGTGTGTGAATAAACTGTATATCCACTTGAGTCCATTATAATTGAGTGTATTGTTTTTTTCAGTGGGAATATTGGAAGACAGTTTTAGCCTTTTCTCACACTTTTAAACTTTTTTTTTTTTTTTCGATAATTTTTCAGGTCAGTGTTTTCGCAGTAATTATTGCATGATATTGGTTAATGATCTGTCTTTCTATGTCTTTGTGTATCAGGGCATGTTGCTGAAAAGAAGTGGCAAGTCACTGAACAAAGAGTGGAAGAAGAAATACGTCACACTTTGTGACAATGGAGTCCTCACGTATCATCCCAGTCTGCATGTGAGTATCAACACACACATACTCATACACACACGTTTACCTAACTCTCACACACGGTTAGAATATGTGAATTGTATTTGAGTTCAATAATCCTGTTGGTCCTGTTGTTGTTATTCTCAGTTCACCATCACTGTAACCCTTTTTATATATATAAAATATGTCCTTTTCACTGACGTTTAACAGATTATTGTGTCTGCCTCAGTAGGCATGGTGTCTGAAGACACAGTCTTGTCCTTAATTACCGGCTCATCTATTTGCACACGGCTGACGCTGTTGATGTGTAATATAACGCTGTAATGGCTTGTCATAATCACCAGCTCAGACGACCTGTTTGCCCACACCTCAATGGAAATTGCCGTCTTTTATTGGTTGTTCCCCCCCCCCCCCCAGATGTCCTGTTACAGTGTTATTTGAGCAGACTTTACATTTCTGGCGAGAATGTGTAGTTGTTGCATAGATAAGTATGTGTACGTGAGCGGAATATCAAGCTTTTTTTGACTTTGAACACAACGCATGCATGTAAGCTAGCTGATGATGCATTCTTGCATTCTGCTACACTTGCGCTTTAGTCATCACCCCAACAAACCACTCTTATGTAGTACAAGCAATTGAAATGAATGGGTTTTATAGTGCAGTGTTTTCCCTGAATTATGGTGCATTCAGGGTAGAATTCACTTCACACCATGTAGCGACCACTGCTTAAGGGAGAGTGAAACCAGCATGCTGAAAAGTGCTGGGCTTTGTAGCATTTTTTTCTGCCTATATTTTTAGATGCACTGTTTTTATTTCTTGGCTGAAAAAAATAAAGGCATTTTTAGCCAAAACAAATCCCTTAAAAAAATAACAAAATTCATATGTTTATATATAATCCATACTTCTTTTCTCCTTTTTCATCTTCTTCTACTTATTTTTATATTTTTATATTAAAAAATAATAATAAAACATCTGAAACCTCCCTGATTTAAACTGCTGATTCAGATACCCTCTCGATGCATTAAATCCAGCCTATAACTTTTTTCTATCTTAGTCCCTGGATGCAAAACAGGAAGCAGCGTGTCCATAATTCCTGTGAACATCATTTTAACTTGCACAAATTAATTCCCTAATTAACATCCCCATCTGCACGAATTAAAGGAAGTGTGCGTCGTCATATACAGTCCCCCTCCTTCTTTTGACTGTGAACAGGTTCCTCTCATCAGCAGGTGTCTGCTACACAGGCATCAATTACAGTGTTTGCGGAGGCTAATAGGATGAAACTCAATCAGGGCTCCTAATTGCTCAACTATGTGAAAAAGAAATCACATTAATGCAGCTGATTAAGTGGATGGCAATAGATGCAACCCAATTAGGAAGGGGGGGAAAAAAATCTCAAATAACTCACATCTGTTACAACCACGTCACTACTTTGTCATTTTTTTTACGTACATAACTATTCCCTGTTGATTAAATCACACCTTTTTAGTTAAACCTTCCTTGATTATGCTTTAGCACAATGCGGTTTGAAAGATTCGTCAATGTTAAATTCACATCTGCCACCGAAGTGGCCAGACGATGATCTTTTCATCAACTGTTTGCGTTTGAGCACTCCAACTCCCTCAACGAAATCCCTCAAGTGGTTTGCCCGTCCTTTATTTTAAATCAAGAGTTACATATGGACTGGTCCCCGGAGTGTACGTTCTTCATGAAACACAGTAACATATGTTCTTCAATAGAGCCGATACGCGGAGTCTTTGGCCTTAATGAGCCGGGGCAAGGCTTTGAGAGGGAAAGCACAGCACCCGGAACTGCCATACATCAGCTGAGTGCCAATCAAATCACACAAAGGCCCCAGCCTCTCTGTGTATGTGTGCTGTTCCGAGCAATTTACAGCAAGAGCAGAAACGTGTCCATCCCTCACTAGAGGCCAACAAAAGGGCAATTCAAAGCCAAGAGCTCTCAACACGGTTTAACAAGCCACAGGAGAGCCCTTCAGGAGTGGCGGGCCAACAGCTTGCGGCTGGTAATTGCATCCCTATTAGCATTGAGTAACTTTCATCATCAACGCAAGCAAAGCCACGCGCGGAAATCCAGACAACGCTGTGAGAATCCAAACACATGCTGCGATGGCATGCTGCGATTCACGGAAAAGGAAAAAGCGGGAGATTTTCATGTTTGCGGGAGATTTTCATGTTTGCTCTAAAAGGCCGATATGAAGGTGCACTGCTTCACTGTGAATATCAAATATATTCATATCGATTTCTTGACCTCCAGGGGGTGTGCAGAATTAACTGTGTGCTGACAAGATGAATGTAGTCAAGACTTTTCATCCAAAGTGTCCAATGCGTGTATGTAATTCTTTTGTCATTTTTTTTACTGTAGGATTATATGCAGAATGTTCACGGGAAGGAGATCGACCTGCTTCGGACCACAGTGAAGGTTCCAGGAAAGAGGCCTCCCAGGGCCATCTCAACATGTGCTGCCCCCAGTCCCAAAACCAATGGGCTGACCAAGGACATGAGCAACATGCAGCTTGGACAGGCACCAGGTAATATGATGATTTTTTTTTTGTTTGTTTGTTTTTTGTCATTTATGTAACAGTAAGCTTTCGATTTTTTTTTTTTTTTTTTTTTTTTTTTTTTTTTTTTTTTTTTTTTTT
>CAIGQW010055671.1:8589235-8602722 GCA_903798125.1 Danio choprae | reverse complement strand
CTGTTAAATAGTGATATATTATTACAAATGGAAATAATTGTTTTCTTATTGAATGTGGTTTTGATTTTAATTTATTTTTCAGTTGAATTGCTAAATAATTACTCTGATTCAAAGCTGAATTTTCATCATCATTACTTCAGTCTTCAGTGTCAGATGGTCCTTCAGAAAACAGTATATATGATGGTTTTCTGTTCTATTATGATCAGTTATTATTGGTACAAAATCAATAATAATGATTCTTAATTATCGGTGCTGAAATTATTTTTGACTTGCTTCAATAATATCAATAATAATGTTATATTCAGTAATGTCAGCAAAATCAATAATAATCAATAATAATGTTAAAATAAATAAAAATAATTAAACAAATAAAAGTTATCAGATAAAAATCAAAAGTTAAGATAATAATAAAATCAATAATAAAGTTAAAATGTAATAATTATTCTGATACATTTTAGTTCAAATAATAGCTTATGTTATATACGTCTCTGGGCGGTGCGGTGCCTCACAGCAAGAAGGTCGCTGGTTCGAGTCCCGGCTGGGTCAGTTGGCATTTCTGTGTGGAGTTTGCATGTTCTCCCCGTGTTGGCGTGGGTCCTCCGGGTGCTCCGGTTTCCCTCACAGTCCAAAGACATGCGCTATAGGTGAATTGAATAAGCTAAATTGGCCGTAGTGCATAAGTGTGAATGTGAGAGTGCATGGGTGTTTCTCAGTACTGGGTTGCGGCTGAAAGGGCATCCGCTGCGTAAAACATGTGCTGGATAAGTTGGTGGTTCATTCCGCTGTGGCGACCCCTGATAATAAAGGGTCTAAGCTGAAGGAAAATGAATGAATGATTCTGTGATACATTTTATTTTTAGGATTTTTTGATAAACATGAAAGTTCAAATAATATCTTTTATTATATATTAGATATATATATCTTTTAATAATGTAAAACAAGATTACATGTAACAGCTAATATTTTAAACTTTCTTTTTTTATCAAAAAATCCTAAAAGTAAAATGTATCACAGTTTCCATGATGCTGTGAATAAAGAAAAAAGAAATCATCAATGCCAATTGTAAAAATCATTATTAGTGATTTTGTACCAATAATAACTGATCATAATAGAGCAGCAAATCATATTATAATGATTTCTAAAGGATCGTTTGACATTTAAGACTGGACATTTGATTCACAGGAATAAAAAAATGTAAACTACATTTAATAAGAAACAAGTTATTTAAAATCGTAATTATATTTGACAATTTAACAGTTTTTACAGTATTTTTGATTAAAGAAATGGTGAGCAGGATTGGCTTTTTAAAAACATTAACAAGTCAGTGTACGTTGCTATTTTTATGAAATCCCTCATGTCTACACAGCCACAGGGGGGAATGGGCACATACAGGGAAGTTAGTACTGGACTGACAGCTGTCAGACACCATGTACAAATGGGTGCTGATGAACTGAAGTGACATGGTGTGACTAGTTTTAGGCCTTTCATTTGACCCCTGCCTGTAGTGTTCTCTGTGTTTATATCTGATAACAATTATAGCTGTGAAAAGCTTAAACGGACACTTGAGCGCATCCGCAGCAGGACACAATACACACGCAGCTGAGCCACAAACACTATGCGTGATGTCAACAACCGTATGAGAGGAAAATGAAGTTTTCAAGCATAAAAAAAAGAGAGACTGTTTTTTAGCATGATTTAAAAAGGTCACCCCAGGGTCTTAAAAAGTCTTGAAATGACTTACATTTCAAAAACTACATTTTAGGCCTTAAAGTCTTAAATTTAGAAAAATATTGTTTTGCGGTTTTATTTTAATCAATTTAAACCAACCTTAATTTTTCTATGTGCATGTGAAGCTTCCCAATCAGACCAAAATGCATCCAATCACCAACAATCCATATCAATAAAACTTTATCAAAACTCTATTTATAGCTCTATTTACCAATATAGTTTAATTATCTTTCTTGAAATACAATTTTTTTTTTAATTCTCCATGTATTTATAGACCATGTGTGGACCAGATGTGCATATATTTAGTTTACTATAGTTTTTAAAACCTAACTTGTCTTTTTTTTTAAAGATATGTGTTGTTGAAAAAACAGTGCATGTATACAACTAGAGTTTGCTAGTTTTGATGCCATTATTTAAAATCATTACATTTAGACTCATTAGATTTGTTTTTTGATTTTTTTTTTTTTTTGTTTTTTTGATTGTGACAAGTAAAATCTTTTTCTCTTGTCCAACCATTAGAAAAAATCCTGAGCATTTAGCCCTGTATAAATCTCATATTATAGTCTTAAAAAGGTCTTAAAAAGTCTTAAAGGGCCATGAAACCCCCCTGTCTCAGCAGTGTCGAGTGGCGAAAGAGGGAAGGATTTGCATGAAAAGGGGAGTTTCTGTTTGAGCACGCGCTGATTTTCACAGAGGCAAAACAACACACAGATGCAGGGGAGAAAGACAATGTGTTTACATGGACATCAGTAATCAAATTATTTGCCAAATTCTTAATTTGTCAACTTTAACTGCAGTTTGGCACTTTCACTTTCATTCAGTTACATTTCATGCATGCCCACTGTGACAAATGAGATATTGGATGCGTGCTGGAAGAGTGTAGTTTTAATAGAATGTTTGATAACCTACCACATGCCGTATGGGAGAAAAACCCCTCCCCATTTCTCGGTAACTTAGATGCACTTGGTAGGTAGCGTCAGAAAGCCGTGTGTGTATAGACTATCCTGTCATAAAATGCGGCAAAAATGCTACACGACGGTGATAGTTTGATTAAGGTGTTTACATTCGGAGAGCAGCATTTACAGCGGATCTTTCAGTCCATAGTATTGTAGTGATCTTAACGTACTGTAGACTTAGTAACTAAATCATTTTGACTAAGGTATGTCTTTAAAAACTGAAAGAGTACTGCTGACGATACTAACTAACTTAAACAAAGAACACTAATCACACACTTACCAAATCTGTAGAGACAGGACAATCAACACAAACTGGAACGCCTTTTTTTTAAAGGAGAGGAGTGGCAAATCCGGATTTCACCATTTTCAGATGTGAAAAGCTCTCGGGTAAAAAATGTTCCTTACAAACATATTTTTGTCGCGTGTTAGCAGACCGCTGTAATCCACACGTGAGTCCAGCCACACTGTCATAGCGGGGAATTGAAAACAAATCCTTCGTTGTAGCAGATTTATAAACACAACAGTGACGACCCAAAACCAAACAATTCTTCTTCTTCCACTTGTTTTAATTATGGTTGGCAACACAATGTGGCGTCTCTCCGCCGTCTGAACATTATAACAGGTAAAAACAGTCTTTGAAGCTATCATGCATATTAATGAAGTTACACCTCATTTATAATAGAGCACGCTGATTGGTTCAAACCAACTATATCTCTTGAATTAGTGATAAAAGCTCAAAGGTACAGACAGCCAGTCTACACGCTGGAATTCACACAAGGATCTCATCACCATGATGTAGCTTCTAAATTTCTTTTCAAACCGTAAGAATGAATTTGCTTGAAATAACGCAAAAACAACCAATTTTCACTTTTTTTGTGAAATATATGTGTCCTAATAGTGTTTTAGCAGCGTGGGACACGTATATGACTGTTAACAATGTGTTTTGGTGTTTTGTGACCCTTTAAATTTGACTTGGTGAAACCCTGCATCCACTAGAATGTCACTAACATTTAAGAAAACATTTGTCAGGCATTTTTCAAACAAAAAAAACTTTGAACGTCTTTTTTAAAAGTATCCTGCAAAGCACTGGGTCTGTTTTTATTACACATTACCGATTGTTTTAGGAAGTTCAAATACTTTATAATGCTGTTTAATTTTTGCATACACATTTACAAATATATTTTTTATCCTGAATAATGATGGCTTGTTACACTGAATGACATTTAGCTAAAAAGAGCGATAAATTCACTAATTTCATTTTTTAACAACTTCTTGATCCCTTTGCACTGAATGACCCCTATCAAACCCCTATCAACTCCGTATTTGGATTAAAGGTTATTTTAATACTTAATTTAAAAAAAATTATATAATACAGTCAAAGCGTGCCTGTACATGTAAAGAAAACAAATAGACATTTTTAACTATATATTTTATGTTTATTTACTTATTCAATGTTAAAATCATCAAAAGACTGAATACACTAAATGACAACTTTGCAACTTGGAACATTATACTCATATTTTTAACATTTTATTTCCACAAAAATAGTTTTAAACACTTTTTTAATTGTTTTAAACACACTTTTATAAATTTGATTTGGACACATACAGTATGTACCATATCTAAAAGGCTCTAGAATTGTGTCTGTGAGTTTCATAGAATTCCCTATCACCTGGTTAAAACAATATGAAGCACTCTTGGGTATGTATGCCCGTGTGTGTGTGTATCATTGACTGTGGCAGTAAGTCAGCAATGGAGTCAGTATTCAGGAGTGTTGTTCGGACACCGCGGCGCTCCGGAGGGCTGTATTGTGAGGTTGTTTGAGTGCTTGTATGCTTCACACCCCCCAAGGAATCTCTTAAAAATAACCTTTCTGCTGGCCTAATGATGTGTCTGTCCACGGCCTGACTGGATCAGATCTGATGGCTGGATGACGGTAGTGCTGGACGCTGATTGCTTGTCACCTCCTGCCCCCAGGAGCTGGCGGGAATGAGATCCTGTCTTTCTTCCTAGAGAAATGGAGAGAGATAAGCGATAAAGTAATTAACTGATGTTCCACACACTGCGCTGAGAATGACAGACTCTTGACTAACCTCTGACCTTTTGTTTAGACTCACACTTTGTATAGTCTTTAGACAGGAAGCTGTTTTTTTTTCTTAACTATTATTATTCACTTCTTTTAGATTGTACTAATCTCTTCTTGCTTATAGATTAAACTAATCTTTCGCATGATATTATTCACAGACCAGCAGATGTGCCAAGAGTATGAATACATTGCATAAAATATAAAACTATAATGCTAAAATCCTGTTTTCATTTGCTTCTCACGCTCTTTGGTCCAGACTTGTAAAAAAAAAAATAATAATTTTTTTTGAAATAAGTAGCCGTTGACTTCCGAACTGCAATGAGTAGAAAAAAATTACTATCGAACCAATTAAAGGGTGAGTAAATGGTGAATAATTTTTTATTATTATTTTTTAAATTGATCGTTCAAACAAGAGCTCATATTTGCTGTTAATTTAAAGTATTTTTCCTGAGGCAAGAATATTTTTTCAGTTATTTTTTTAACCCTTGTGTATTGTTCAACTGGACTATCCTTTCATTATGTTTGTGGCTGTTTTTGCCCCATTGACTTCCATTATAGTAACCTTTTTTGATTGCAAAGCCATGACACCATATAATCATGCATTCTTGATTGTTTGTGTTTTCCGCTGTTGGGAAGAGGTAAAACCTTTCATTTATACAGTTGATCATCAGTTGACAGCATTAACCCTTTAAATAGGCTTGTGCAAAAAAAGTTTTATGCATTTTATATAGAGTTCTATGGAGTAAAACAACAAACTATAATGTGCGTGCATAAATACACTTACTATGTTTACTATGGGCTGCACGGTGGCGCAGTGAGTAGCACGATCGCCTCACAGCAAGAAGGTCGCTGGTTCGAGCCTCGGCTGGGTCAGTTGGCATTTCTGTGTGGAGTTTGCATGTTCTCCCCGTGTTGGTGTGGGTTTCCTCCGGGTGCTCCGGTTTCCCCCACAAGTCCAAAGACATGCAGTACAGTTTAATTGGGTAAGCTAAATTGTCCGTAGTGTGTGTGTGTGTGAATAAGAGTGTATGGGTGTTTCCCAGGGATGGGTTGCAGCTGGAAGGGCATCTGCTGCGTAAAACATATGCTGGATAAGTTTGCAGTTCATTCCGCTGTGGCGACCCCAGATTAATAAAGGGACTAAGCCGAAAAGAAAATGAATGAATGAATGAATGAATGAATGTTTACTATGTTCTGGGAGCTGCGCTGCTTATTTTATATTTTCTCAAACATATCAAGGTGAGTGCGCAAAGGACTCTCTCACACACACACACAATCGCACGCAACCCACCCCCCCCCCCCCCCCCACACACACACACACACATTATACTGCATATAACCATATAATTTTTATTCAGAAACTAAACTGTTTTGCACGGCAAATGTACATTTACCTGTTCCCAACAGTGAAAACCAGCAACAATCAGGAATGCATGATTATATGGTGTCGTGGATTTGCGATCAAAAATGTCATTATAATAGAACTCGATGAGGCAAAAACAGCCACCATCATATCAAAAGGGTAGTAAATTTGCTTAGAGTGTATTGTTGAATTTTTTTAAAAATTTCAAAGCATTTTTTCAAAATATGTGTCACAATAAGATTGGTCACCAAAAATCATTCCATTTGCTAAAATGCAGAGAAAGTTGTGGCTCAATTAACCCTCAAAATCACCCCAGAGTGGAGGAAAACATCCCCAACAGCACACAAGGATTAATGAGAGTGGTATGTTTTTTAGAATCGCAATAGTTTTTAAATGCGGCAGTTGAAGAAGCGCTCAATAGCTGAGCATTTTTAACAGTTTTCTGCTGCACAAAAATGCTTCGGGCTCTCTAACACTCAGACTTTCCAAGATGTACTATAGATTAGTCTTCCTGATGTGAGATCAAGAAGCATTCAGAATAAGTGCAATTACTATTTTGATGAAAAGTGATATTCAACACACTTGTCCTCCTTCTCCATTATAAGCAAACAGCGTCAGCTCCCGTGAGTTTTTTTACAATTATAATTTTTTGACAGGATGCTCATGCTCCTGACCCTTTGTCAAGGCTGTTGATTAAGGGGCAAATATTGTGAAGTCTGTTCACTTTCTTGCACAGATCAATCATTTTGCTTCCTTTGAGTGTAAATGTTCTTTTGTTTGTTCTTAGTTTGTTTAAATCTTCAAGTTCTAGTAGATTTTTTATAAGTCATCAAGGACAACCCAATGTCAGTGAGTAAATTAGCAAGATTTTTCAATTTTGTTAGGTTTTAGTGAACAGTCCCTTCAAACCACGTCAAGCAGCTTAGAATGGTCTTTTTAATGAAAGTAATTGAAATACCGATTATTCTGTATATGGATCACCGGTGAACAAAACTTGCATTTGTTCCTCTCTTTTTTTCTTTCTATTCAAGAGGTTATATAAATATGTTTGGCTGTAACCTGCTGGTTGTAAAATTGACAGTCATGTGGTTTACTTACATGTATGTTCTGCCCTCCAGGTCTCCATGCCAGTCATATGAAAAAAGCTTTGAATTTACCATGCAATGAACAGAAAATTCTAGTGTATTCTAGTGTATTTTTTATTATTTTCCAAGAAAGCTTGCAAATTCATTTTCAACATCAGTTACACTCAATGCTTTTTAATAACCCCGTGCTCATTTATACAAAACAAACAGATCTGACCTGGTTTGGCCTGAGCTCACTTAGATCTATAAATGCCTTTAAAATGCAATCCTAAGAGGGTCAAAGTTGAAAAGAGCTGCAGCGGTTGACACTCGGCTGTGCGCTGTCTCAATGAGTTGAATCAAATCAGAGCAGACTCATTCTGACTGGACATGGCTGCCATTTGAGAAACACGGCCTCAGTAATGAGCTCTTTTATTCCAGAGGAAACAAAGCCAAGTCCGTTTAAAGGAGATAAAATCCCCTCCAGTGATCAGCCTCTCTCTTTTTGTCTCACTCCACATTGTCTTAGGGGCATGGGAAAGGCTGTGACATCCCTGTCTCTTTACCTGGAGCATCCTTTTTCCCTGAGCGGACAGTTGCACATATAAATATCCCCCGTGTCCTTCCCTGCGTGACTATTCCTGATCCCCCAGCTCTCTGGCTTAATAATGAGAGACTAAGAGCAGCAGAAGTAATGAGTGTCTCTTTGATTACAGCTCCTGTGTTTGGGTGCTCTGGGGTACATGCTTTTGGTTTAGTTTAGCTTTAGGCAAATGCCTGGCCACCCTCTTGTCACGTCACCCAACTTGTTGAGTTATGCTCTTGTGTTGTTGTTGTTGTTGTTGTTGTTGTTGTTGTTTTTGTTGTTGTTTGTTTTCTCCATGGGGATGTCCCTTCTGTTTATTGGCCTAAATGTTTTCTTGCTCTCTTTCACTCTTTCTGTTATTTTAGCTGTCTCGATCTTCACATTTTTTCTATTTTGAATTGCTCTACGGCTCTTATAACTTCGGCCCGTAAGCAACCATGTAGAAGCCAATGTGGTTAAGCTAGTAATGGCTTAGCAGCAGCTGAAGAAAACCATTTTCTTAGTACCTACTGTAAATGTATTCTTTGTGTTCATTTTTCTTTCTTATGATTTTGAATATGTACACTTAAAAGTAAAGGTACAGCAATGCTGTATAAGCAAATAACGGTTGTATTTATTTTTATTATTATTATAAAGCCTTTCAAAAATCTTTCAAAAATCAAATAATCTTAATAAACATATTTTTTCACTAAATAACCTTTTTGCATTGAAAGTTTCCATTGATGTTAAATGTTCTTTATAGAACCATCAAAAAACCTTTTATAAAGAGCGTGTAGACATTATTTTTGTACGGTTTAGCTCATACTCAAGTATTTTTAAGGTAGTATTTGCAGTTTGGGTTTTGTAAAAAAAAAAAAATGTTATGGTCTTGAACGTTTAAATACTAAATACAGGCCTTTTTAATTATGGTATTAGTAAATTTCATGAATTTTAATTCTGAAATTAAAAATATTTATCACAGAAGGGTTGCATTTTTAGACTGCATTTTCATCTTTGAACAAATAATCAGGCACTCCAGGATTTAGCGATCCTGCAACTGCTGAATTTAACACAAAATCAAGCAATGTGGAGCTTGAAAACAGAAAGTGATAAAAACTGCTTAAAACAATGAAATTCATCATTCTTTTTGCTTTTTATTTTATTGCCCCACAGTTCCCACGTATTTTGGTTACCCAGGACACTATTCAAATTCCCACCGCACCACAGAGCATCATCCATTTTACATTAGAAAACATAGTATTAGGGGGGACACTAACACTAGACACTGACACTAGTGGTTAGCACTGTCGCCCTCACAGCAAGAAGGTCGCTGGTTTGAGTCCCGGCTGGGTCAGTTGGCATTTCTGTGTGGAGTTTGCATGTTCTCCCCGTGTTTGTGTGGGTTTCCTCCGGGCGCTCCAGTTTCCCCCACAATCCAAAGACGTAGTGCGTGTGTGTGAAGGAGTGTGTATGGATGTTTCCCAGTACTGAGTTGCAACTGGAAGGGCATCCGCTGTGTAAAACATATGCTGGATAAGTTGGCGGTTCATTCCGCTGTGGCGACCCCTGAGGAATAAAGGGACTAAGCTGAAGGAAAATTAATGAAAGGAACATTATAGTATTTATACATTTAATGGCCTATCTGGTTGATAGTAAGAATACTGAACAAAAAGCTGTTCAGTTTTACTTTGGAATCAAATTGGGCAATTATAGAATTTTTGGGGGGGTAAATTCAATGAATTAGGCCCTTCTGATTGCAAAAGTACTGTAAATCATATCTGATGAATATATTTTAGAATGATTTTTCAAATTTTATTGTTGATTTTCCATCTTTGAGATCGCTTCATGTACCGAATGTGATAAAGTAGGCTTTTCAGTGTCAAGGAGTAAACAGTCAAGTTTCTCTCTAGGTTTCTCTCAGAGTTTACTTCATATAAATTACAGAGATCAATGGTTCTTGACATCAAAAAAATGAATTAAGAATTAAGATGTGTAAATCTTTGTATATTTCCACAGCAAAACAACTAAAGAAATGCTGCAAGTTTTAGGAAAACACAACAAAATAGTTCATTTCAGTCGCAAAAATTAGATTTTTTTTTTGTTTTTTGCTAAATCCTGGATGGAAGGTATAAAGAATCCAGACCAAATAAGCCGTTAAACATCCTAGCAATGTAGCACTGAGCTTTAACAAGCCAAGTATTACTCACAAATGTGTTGTAATTTATGTAGTTCTTTCATAAAAGCTGACTGATATTTAACCTTTCCCTTGAAGTGGATAATTGTATCACAGTTGTGTGGTTTGTTTTCCTTTCTCTCCTTTGAAAAAACTGTATATTTCCTCCAACAAATTCCACAAGCAGACGGGCTGTGATTGAGTGTCTGCTGGATTTATACCAGACTAATAAATGACTTTTTGAGAAAGCACTGAGCTTGAGAAGACAGGGATAGAGAATATGAGGGAGACGAAGAAGGTTTATTTGACGCCGAGGTGTGTGTGAGACAAAGAGGCTGTTAGAACGAGGTGGTTAATTGTTCACTTTGGGATGGCATCTTGTCAGCAGAGATAAGTTGTCACGTTTTCCACTTGAGCTGAGACTAAACGATTGTAAAATAAGTTACAGCCGTCCTTGGGGCTGCGCGCTGATGAGCATGCTCAGTGCCAGCTCGAACATCCCCCCCGGACCCTCCCCACATCAGCGCTTTCACCCGGCCTGATATTGATGTGAACTGAATGTTATTTTATTCTGCCGCTAGTCACAGCTGTCAGTGGCGCTTATGAAAAGTGAAGCAGCCTTCTGATAGCCTGAGCCGGAGTATCCAGCCAAACGCCAGTCAGAACTGGCCTCACAGAAATGCGGACGCTCCATCATTTAAACCAGAGAAGACACCACTGTAGGGCCGGGCGCTATAAATCTTAGCAACAATGTTAAATGTCTAGCGGTAGATATTCTGCTGTATTATTTGTGCGTCAATCCATTTAGCTCACTACTGCTGTAAGTTATTGACATTTTAGAAAGAAACATGCGTGAATGAGAATATTACTAGGGGGACATGCAAAGAACATATACATGTATTAGGTTTTTTGTGCTTTGGAAAAACTAATAAAAAAAATGGAAAACTGTATGTGCAATTACTTAATAAATCACAATTTGCATACCTTCAAGAGAGCAAAATTAATTTCTTTGTCACTTCATGAGAAGCTGGCACAAATAATTTGTTTCAGATTGACAAAACACTGTCATGTTGACTTACTTTTACAGACAGATGACTGGTGTTTGTTAATGCAACATTTTAGAAGTAATTTACAAATCATTTTGATGGCAGACTTTCAGTATGAGCATTTTAGATCAGTCTGCTGTTTAGTCCAGTTATCTAATCAAATGGTCTGTTGTAGGAATGTCTTATTTTCCCCCCACAAATCTATCCAATAATTGTTTATTTACCATTTTCATCGCTTAATATAAAAAAGTTATTCACCTCAGTTGAGTCCAGTTTAAGATTTTATGCTCATCTTGACATTTACATCCATTGTTTCAATCCCAAAATGTAAATGAAAAGACATGGATGAAAATTTCGCTTTGGACTGATACCCAAATTGTGCATACTGCATGCAATTCAGTCAGGATCCCTTTTGTCAAATATACAAAAATATATATTGAGCATGCAGTTAGTGTTGCCGGGATGGTTCTGTTCCAAGCAAAACTGCACGCTACCTATACATGTAGGCATGGATGGACAGAGCAGAGAGCAGCTGCAAGTCAACAGCGTTGACTCAGCGGTGTTCATAAACAATTTAGATTGTTAATGTAAATGCCAGAGACATAAAGCCATATATTTGGCTACTTGTACGAACGAATATCAGAAATGAGCTAGGAGGAGTTGGGGATGGTGGAGTGAGTGTAGAATTGGTGAGCAGCCAAACGCTGAAGAGACATCGGATGTATGATTTAAATAGACCAATGTGATACATGTCAGAAATGGATTGTTAACGTCATGAACAGCTGTCAGCTGATGCAAGCTTGACTGACGTGTCCACCCAAACCAACGTTATGCTTTATATCTTGTAATATTTTTGCAGATTATTACATTTGAAAGGCCAAAGTTCACAACTGTCAAAATGCCAATTTTGCGGGATATATAAACACAATCTGTTAGGTAAATGTAAATAATTTGCTGACCTTTATGCCAGTTGTTATATTAGGTTTGTGCATTCAGTCTTAAACTGACAGGAACTTTATGTTCTGTGTCATTAAATCAAAATAAAACAAAAGGAAATCATTCAACTCCTCAAGTCTTGTTTTTGTAAAAATCAGCCTGTATTTATTCAGGGTTGTAGTGTTTCTTACTATTTATTTACTACACCTACAGTACCTCAACAGCTTAAACTAACTTAATTTTTATCTTTGTTTTACTGTAAAAATATATTTGTAATTATTTCTAAATTGCTTAAACAATGAGAAATAAACTTTATGAAATAAAAAAAGTATTTTTACATGAAGTGAGAATTTGAGAATTTGGTTCATATTGCCCACCACTACACAACAGAGTACTTTATACATGTTCAGTTAAGTAGGGCTGAACTCATATCAGTCTTTCTCTGTTTGTGCAGATACTGGTTTGGGAGATTCTGTGTGCTCCAGTCCCAGCATATCCAGTACCACCAGTCCAAAGATGGACCCTCCCCCATCACCTCACGCCAACCGTAAAAAACACCGGAGAAAGAAGAGCACCAGTAACTTTAAGGTGGACGGCTTCTCTGGAACTGCTGAAGGTACGTCCTGCATCTGTCCCACTCTGGCCTCGCTCCTCTGTCAGCTTCTCTTCCTCCCCTTCCTGGTCAGATCTTTACTGATAATCTCTCGTCCTGTACATTAAATCCTCTTGTCTAGAACAACTCTAATATTTTGGTTTAAAACTATGTTAACATTTCTACAGTAACGTTAGTTGAGCTTTTGGTATGTTTGGATTGTTTAGTGTTTGACCAAATTTTGGGTCAACTTCATGTTAACAGCTCCTTTAGAAATATATTTAGCAGGAAAAATCATGATAATTGCTTATTTACCCACTGTATGTATATATAAACAGAAATGTATCAAAAATCTATTCCATTAGAAAGGTGCTAAATACAATCATTTTCACATGCAAACTTTTTGAGTGGTATTACAGTATCCATATTCATTATAATCAAAGAAACCTTCTCATGCACCAGCCTAAGCTGCTGTCACACACAAACACAGGCGGTGAAGCTCTGTCTGCTGTGACGCTGCCGTGGAACAGATGTTTCTGAGCAGCAGATGTGTAATATGTTTCCTGATGTCAGTATGGATCAAGCAGCTGACAGGCCTGCGTGGAGCAAGAGAAATATGCTGAGTGATTATTACATACTCTCACAGACAAGCTGGTTAAATGCTGTCTGTCACTCACACACACATACTCCACTTATCACTGTTGAAATCTTTTTGACACAATGGATGGATTTGTATTTATTGAAGCATTCAGTTTGAGAGAGTTGATTTTGATTTGTCTTTAATTTATAGTTGAGTCAGATTTATTTGTTAGGTGCAGTCTACTTATGATCATGTTTTATTGCAAAACACATCTAGTGCTATTGGCTTAGTTTAGTTTTATTGTATATTAGACATTACACAACAATAAACTTATTTAATGCTAATTTGAGTTATATTTGTGTGTGTGTGTGTGTGTGTGTGTGTGTGTGTGTGTGTGT
>CAIGQW010055671.1:8576370-8589135 GCA_903798125.1 Danio choprae | reverse complement strand
TGTGTGTGTGTGTGTGTGTGTGTGTGTGTGTGTGTGTGTGTGTAAATTGATTAAAATATGCTATACATATATAAATAATCTGTTACAAATAACCTATTACAATAAAATTTACTATACATAAATAAAAAATCTATTACAAATAAGCTATTAAAAATAACCTAAAAATGCTAATTTCCATCTGTAGTTTCCGGACAGGTTTGGTATTAATAAAGATACTTTTATGTGTGTGTAAATTGATTAAAATAAACTAGTCAATAATATTATACAACTGTACAAAAAACTACATATATCAGATATTGAGATGTTAAGTACAGTAAAGGTTATGTTTAGTGGGATGAGCTGGTTTAAATGTCAGTTAAGGGTTAGGTATAATAGTTCTGTAATCACAGATGTATTTACTGAAACTAATTATAGCTTTATTATTAATTAAATGAGTAGTGTTATGCTACATGGATACATTTATTATTATATGTAAATGAAAAAATACGACCTTTTAAACTTTCAGCTTAATTGCTTTCTGCTACTGTTGATCAAAACAATATAGTGGCCATAAAAGACTTCATGAAGTTACGTTTTTTACTTAATCATATGAAAATTGCTTAGTAAATTACGGTTCTGGCATATACAGATTATTTACAAATAAATTTAGCTTCAAGTATCCTGTGGTAAACTTTTTGGCCTTGTTTATCCAAGTATTAAGATGCATAGTGGACTGATTGGTTTCCAGTAGACCATGAAAACACATTCCTGTTCACACTCGTCCACATTTCTTAATGGAACGGTCTATGGGCAGGTGTTTGGGCTTTTTATGATCTTTCAATGTAATATTTTGAAATAAGCTTGTACATTATGGATATGAACCCAAAATGAGACATTGGAAAGTGTCACGGAGAGCAGCAGCTTTCATTTCTGCTTTTATACTTTAGTTTTGTGTTAGAATCAGGATCGGAGAGAAAAACTAGTGCTCTTTACATTTTTACCCATCAAACCTGCCTCTTTAGCTCTCTTTAACAACACGATCTAATGTATAAGATGTAGGTCAGTAGATAGTCTTTAGTTATTGTTTGAGCTCATTCAACTACATGACCGTTTACATTACAAAATCAATTCAGTTGAATAAGCTTTCAACTTACTCTGCAAGTGGTCAAAATTGTTTAGACCCTGTTTACAGCTGTATTTAGAGTTTTTTGCTATTGGATCAACTAAAATGCATCAAAATGCCTTTGAAAGAAGTGTGAACTTTTCCTGTGTAAAAGTATTTGTAATATATTTGTCTTATTTTGTGGGTTTTTCTAACATGATTTAGTGTAGGGTTGCTTAATTTACCAAAAAATCATTATATCGCTATAATAGTATATGCAATATCCATATTGCAGCGAAGTGCTATAAATAATTTCATTATATTTACAAAGCATTTATGTGCCCTAATTTAGTGTTCGTGGTGAAATGTGTCTTCAGTTCACAGCAAGTAGTTGATAACCTCTAGACAGGGTGAGAGTACAGTTCTGTAAGGTCATGTGTGTTTGCGTGTGTGAGAGATGCGGGAATGATGGATGAGTGTGTGTCAGCTCAGAGAGTGTGTGATTAATTAGACTGGGCTGTTGTGGGTGGCCACAGCCTCCTGAGAGCCTAGGATCAGTGCTTGTTTAAAATGTTTCCAATCACCCTTATTGATTCTCTCCCAAAGGGGGCAGATTTATTGTCAGCGAGGGAAGAGCATGAGTGTGTATTAGTCCATGTGTTATGTGCTGTGTGTTGCAGAATTACGTTTGTTAAGCATATATCTAAACTATGTAATGAAAGGATTCGGTGGGGTTGTGACCCAAAAATTGGTTGCATTTTTGTTTTTGTGTTCATGTATAGGACAGGAATCCCTGGCTAATTCTAATTAATAAAATGCCACTAATCTTATAACTGCATATGGCAAACTAAATAGCCAATAGACAGTATGCTGGTGAATGTCAGGTCACTTTATAGGATCATTCAATTCAAATTTTAATCATTCAAATTTGACAGATGCGATCATGATATGTTTCAAAAAGTGCTGGGAAAAAAATTTAATCGCTATTAATTCCATACAAAATAAAAGTTTGTTTTGACTTGATTTAAGTGTGTGTACCATGTATATTTATTATGTATATATAAATACATGCATGCATATATTAAAATATTAGTAAAATGTTAAATAAAGATAAAATAAATAAGATAAAATGTTTATTTATATTTAAACAAAATATATTATATATGATACAAATTATATATAAATGTAAATATATATGCAACTAAAAATTTTTGTTTTTATGTGTGTATAACATATACATTATATATATATATAATACACACACATATATTGTGTCAAAACAAACTTGTATTTCGGATGTGATTAGTCGCGATCAATATTTGCTCAGTATTAGTTTCGAACTTTGGAAAACTGAATTATTTTATTATTATGGATTATATTTTATCATAAAATTATTATTTTGACTGCACTAAGTTTAAACACAGCAAAATCAATGTTTTCTTAAGCACACATATTACAATGATTTCAGAGGGATTGTTTGACAGTGAAGGCTGCTTAAAAATCAGATTTGCTATCCGAGAAATAAACGTATAACTTATTTAAAATTTTATATTGCTTTTTTTACTGTATTTTTCCTCAAATAAATATAGCCTTTGTGAGCATACAAGACTTTCGGCACTAAAACAGTAGTGTATATTTATTTCACATTATTTATGCAATTTTGTGCATTGATTTAAAATTTTTCATATATATATATATATATATATATATATATGTGCTGTTTTGTATTGCCATTTGATGTCAGTTATACAGCTGGAGCAACACCAGTTGAGAACCACTGATCTGATGCACCATCATGACATTAGAGTTTTCCAACACTATCTGTTAAACTTCATTTCCTCTGTGGTGCCACCATGTGGACATGGAAGAGTGGAATCATGGAAGATGAGGCCCCTGGTAGCCCTTAGATTGTAGTAAGCAAATTTAGAACATTTTCCCAATATTTTATTACTTCTTTGATATTAAATCTCTAAATCTGGTTATATTTTCTAGTGTATCCTATCTCTTAAACTGTCATGTGAGTGATTATAATTGATATCTAAGTGATGATGATTATTATATATTTTATTCTACTTTGGCTAATCTATTTAAAACATTTTATTTTTGCATTTGCAACATTCAAGATTTCTGGAATTGAAACAAAGAGATTTTTCTTGTGGTTTCTGGTCTGTAGGTCTCTTCTCTGAGAAATGGGTTTGCATTAATGTACCTCACTCAGTCTCTCTTTATTTCTCTCCATCACTATCTTTCTTTGAATCATTCCCCATCCGCCCTCCCCTTTTTCCTCTTTCCTAACCCTGGAGAGCCACTTTGTCATGCCCTGCTTGGCGTTTTTTGAAAAGGTTGAGCGTTGTCAGACGCTGCCCGGGCCTCTTTCTCAGCCCCCATTCGTCAGGCAGGCACTTAAGTGAAATATTATAAATAATCTACAGTATTGAAATCTTTTATCAGCTGTGTCACTTTCATTATTCAATAAGCGATTAGTAACAGTCTCCCAATTTAGCCATTAAGCACTTGTGCGTGGTGCCGGGGAGTGCTGTCACGCCGCGGGCCTGCTGAGGGATAAGGCTGTCACATTCTCTGTTATTCATGAGCTCCACCAGCCAGGTACTGCATTCGTGGTGTTTTATATAACACTTGCAAGAGTGCGGACACACACACACACACACACACACACACACACACACACACACACACAGTCACGGTCAGGTACAACCATTCTGACGTGTTTTATGGAACACACGTGCACACACTTACATGCAGTCATTATGGCAAGGTGCTACTTGAAGAATGTAAATTGGCAAACATCTCATGTCACACAAAACTAAATATGTTTAGTCCTATTTCACTTCAAAAAACTAAAAGAACAATACATTTTTTAGGACTATTATGATTGTTTGCACTGTGTCTGTGTGTCTGTGTGTCTGTGTGTCTGTGTGTCTGTGTGTGTGTGTGTGTGTGTGTGTGTGTGTGTGTGTGTGTGTGTGTTTAATAAATTGTCATAACTGTAATTTAATTATTTCTGAGCATCACGGTATACAAAGTATTTATCGCTGTATTACAAAAATGTATTATTTAATGGAGCACTGCAGTCATGACATCAAAACCTGGAAGACTGATATTAATTATAAATAATTAAATAAAATATATATTCTAATTAATGTATATTAAATGCTGCTCCATCTAAACGCATGTGCTGGAGATTTACTGCTGATTACAGAATTACTAATTACTGACAAAATCTCACATGGCTTCAGCATACTGCAACATGTTCCATTTTTTTGTATTATTATTATTATTATTATTATTATAAACTAAGTTATTATATTTTATTAGTCTCCTATTTGTAAAAAAATAAAAATAAAATAAATTGTGTATATATATGTGTAATAATGTAAGGGTGAAAAAATGTTTTAGTTTTAAATATTTCGATACGGGTCTTTCAATTTGGTATGCTTGTCTACTGAAACAATACAGTGTTTTAACTACTGCACAAGTGGGACTGCACAGGTTTGAAAAGCATTTTTATTTATGTTTTATAATTGTATCAAATCTGTAAATATTCTTAAACCCCTAAATACATATTTTCGTCTATGTAGTTTGTTGATGCATATTCCATTTGATCAGAACATTTCAACAATAGATACTCTTTTGACTCTCAGCAGAGTGCACTGCTGATCAATTCCCTCCTCACTACAGATTATAGTGTAAAATAATCATGAAAGAAATTCCCACATCGCATGTAATAATTTTTTAACCATGAAAAGACATCAGTAAAATAGCTTGTAAACAGAATGTCATGTAGCATTACAATTACCTCAGGCAAATCATTGAGTGTCCACTAATCGTTAGTTTGCATAGATGTATGAATTTTATAAAAGAGCACTTCTCTAAATATTTGGGTTATGTTAACCTATATCTTCATTATGTTTTCATAGTATATTTTCATCATATTTAATTAGTTAATTATAATAAGGCTATTATCTAACACTTTAAAATCCCAATAATGTCCAATTATTTGATTCTCCTACTTTGATTACAACATTAGGTGGGACATAATGTTTTATCCTTCATAAAAATTTCAATTACATTTGAATTTATTTAAAGACCACGCAGTTTGTTCAGTGAACCACTGTTTAATAATAATTAAAAAAACTTCTCAAATGCAGGTTGTAACTTTTCTTTAGGGCAATTGTTAAAAGAATGCGTCCCTGAGCACACACAAACCTCAATGTGCTAATAGATTCTCAGCTGATGTTATGGCAGTGCGGGGGTCTATCTCTAATTTCAGCTCACCTGCTCTTCTCCTCTTCTCGCACACAATCGTCTTTCATCCCCCTGTACACCCACATGAAGATCAATAGATCCCAGCATGCTGTGCATTTTTACACTCCTTACATCCCCCCACAGTGGGTCGCAGAAAAAAAGCCCACCACTCAAATGGCAAACTTACTGCACGGACGATCACAGTTTATCAATTACCGCTGAGCTGTAGGGCCCTAAGTGGCCCTTGTTAAGTAATTACTGCGTTTGATGCGAGCTGGAGAATGCGGGAGGCTTTGAAACCGGATCAGGCAGACGGTGTGGGTTCTGTACTGCACGCGGACAGCGGGGAGGCTCATGAATGCCTTGATGGGCACATAAAGAGACCCAGACCTCAGGAAGGCGATACGTTTTAAGAAACACCCAGAAAGAGAAAGACATTCCAAAAGGATGGAGGGGCCTCACAGGTGTCCTCAGCTGGAATTGGTCTGGCACGTGGCCGCAACGTTTAATTAAAGCATTTTTGCAGGTGAATGGCTCTGCGATATTACTTGCAGGAATAAAGTGAAGATAGTTTTATGGCTTGCTAATGGTATGAAAAAAAAAAGACCAGTGACTGTCTTAAACTAAAGGTTGTTCTCTGATCAACAACAGTGTATTTTGAAGAGTTTTGTATGAGCTGAAAATGAGAGAGACGTTAAAGGCACAAATTCATGGAATTTATGTTATTAGATATATATAGTTGAAGTCAGAATGATTAGCCCTCCTGTGAATTTGTTTTTCTTTTTTAAATATTTGCCAAATGACGTTTAACAGAGCAAGGAACCTTTTACAGTATTTCCTATAATATCTTTTCTTCTAAAGAAAGTCTTATTTGTTTTATTTTGGCTAGAATTAAAACAGATTTAAAAAAATTTTTAAACCATTTTAAATTCAATATTATTTGCCCCCTTAAGCATTTTTTTTATTGTCTACAGAACAAGCCACTGTTATACAAAGATTTGCCTAATTACCCTAACTTGCCTAATTAAGTCTTTAAAATGCACTTTAAGCTGATTACTAGTATCTTGACAAACTATTATGTACTCAGTGACCGTTGCTGAATCCTTTATTCATTTTTTATTTTACAATTCAAAAATATTTGTGAAGAGGTAGCTAACACACATTACTATGTAATTTACATGCATGCGCACAATCCCTCTTGTCTGCCTGTGACTTCAAAAAGTGATTCAAAAAGGGGACTAGGAGATAGTGGGCAACACGGTGGCTATGTGGTTAGCACTGTTGCCTCACAGCAAGAAGGTCGTTACTTCGAGTCCCGGCTGGGTCAGTTATGTGAATTGAATAAACTAAATTGGCTGTGTGTGTGTGTGTGTGTGTGTGTGTGTGTGTGTGTGTGTGTGTGTGTGTGTGTGTGTGTGTGTGTGTGTGTGTGGATGTGGATGTTTCCCAGTACTGGGTTGCAGCTGGAAGGGTATCCACTCTGTAAAACATATGCTGGATAAGTTGGCGGTTCATTCCGCTGTGGCGGCCCCTGATTAATAAAGGGACTAAGCCGAAGGAGAATGAATGAATGAATGAATAACTAGGAGATCTAACAATAATATCAAATGTCTGTCAATTATCCAATATTGCCTCTGGTTTGCATTTTAAAATCCTTTGACGCATGGCAGTCCAATGATTATCCCATTCATATATTCTGTGAACAGTATATTGTTGTCAACATTTCCAGTCAGTGTTTACATTAGGGATTTTTTCAAATAAATTATACAAAATATCACTTAAATGCAATGTGGTGTGGTGGAATTGGAAAGAAATAACATTTCAGTAGCAATTAAGAAGAGCTTAATGTATTTGCATTTACTGTTGGATGATGTAAGATGGGGCCTCACGGTGGCGCAGTGGGTAGCACGTTCGCCTCACAGCAAGAAGGTCGCTGGTTCGAGCCTCGGCTGGGTCAGTTGGCGTTTCTGTGTGGAGTTTGCATGTTCTTCCCGTGTTGGTCTAGATTTCCTCCGGTGCTCCGGTTTCCCCCACAAGTCCAAAGACATGCGGTATAGGTGAATTGGGTAAGCTAAATTGTCCGTAGTGTATGTGTGTGAATAAGAGTGTGTGGATGTTTCCCAGTGATGGGTTGCAGCTGGAAGGGCATCCGCTGCGTAAATCATATGCTGGATAAGTTGGCGGTTCATTCCGCTGTGGGGACCCCAGATTAATAAAGGGACTAAGGGAAATGAATGAATGATGTAAGCTGAAAAAATGTAAGAGTCAGTATTACTAAAATGTGCATATTTGACAGATTTGACATCTGTTAAGAAATGTTTAAAGCGTTTTTTTCACGTGAATGGCTCTGCGATATTACTTGCAGGAATAAAGTGTAGATGGTCTCATGGCTTGCTTATGGTATGGGGGAAAAAGAACATTGATGGTCTTAAACAGAAGGTTGAACAAAAGTCATTTTTAAGTGTCTCGTAAGCCTGCAAATGAGGGAGAGAGAGACGTTAACAGCATACATTCGTGGAATTGATGTTGTTAGAAAGCGAACATTGGTTTGTGTGGGGGATTAAGCGTGGCATGTAGACAATAAGATAAGAGTAAATCTATGCCATACAGATTTAACAGAGTCTATTGTGTGGAAAATAGCTTGCTTCCATGCGTAGGCTTTTGTAGTTTTTGTCTCTTTGTTGCCGTGCGCTTGGAAAGCACTGGATGGGATTGTTTTTCCAGGATTACTGTTGTGTAACAAATGTTCTCTTTGGCCTAAGGGGAAAAGAGTAAGACTGCACTGAGCCGAAGTGACTTCAGGTCAGTTGTCAGCACAGCTGGGAAATGAGCAGTTATTTAAAGAGAAGAAACTAGACCTGTCAGTTCGCACAGTGAACTGGGAAGGAAATCATCTAAACTGTATTTTAGATTGGTACAGTGTAATTAGTTATATCAATATAAACGTTATTATATTTTGGTATACTGTAGTAGATACTTTTTTAACCGATTTTGAACAGATTTTTTCTGGTATAATACAATATGAAGGTGACATCAAACTTACTTGAAAACTTTTTATCATGTTTATTTTTCCTTTTTAAATGGTTTTAATATTTATTTTTTCCCTTCTCCCACATTCAAACTATTAATCCTAAAATGTAAATCAGTGAACTTTCTAAAGTTCTAAAATTTGTTTTTACTCTTCCATTTATTTAGTCTTGCTGTTAGATACTGTAAGTGTAAATTCTGAACTACTGTCAGTAAGGCCAGTTATTATGCTGTTATTTTCTTTTCCTCCCATATTTTTTTTAAATGTATGTTTTTCTTTTCTTTTTTTGTTTTCCGTTTTTTTAGCTTTTTCATCTAGACTATTTGCATGCTAATGTGAACGTTTTGTCTTTTCGTTTTCCACTCAAGCGCTGCATTGTTATGCCTTTTTAACCTAATGCAATGTGTTTTCACCCCTGCTTCCTACCCATTGATTTCATTAGCCAATTAAATGTCTGCATAATTCTCATTTGTTGGACCGCTTTCACATTTGACTGTTGACTTCAGATCATCTTTTGTTTTTTTTGATCCTGTCTTTCTTTGTCATTTATATTTCACTGCTGAATTACTTCCTATTCATTTCACAAATATGTGCTCTACTTTATCCACTCCTGTCATTTGCTTTGTTTGTTTTTTTCATCTTAATTTCTTTCTCTTCACCTATTCCTCTGCCTGCCATCGGATGCAGCCAAGCATAGGGCATGGAAACTAAATCGCGTTGGTAGTCTGCGCAACATTTACAACAGTTCCTCCAATACTGAAGGTAACTAGCTCCAGAAAACAAAGGAAGGGGATGTTGGTGTTACACCTTTTTTTACATTTGCAGTGACACCCTGTGATTATGCTTTATCCTTCAGTCCTCCCTGATGTTCCCTGCAACACTCCCTGGACGCCACTTATGGTTTTTAGAGCATGTGTCAATGTAGCGATTGTAAAATTATGCTTCGCTTCCGTAATCGTGTTTGTACATGTGAATTAGTCTAAATTGGATAATGTAATTTGGTGATATTGGGCTCATTATGGGAGGTCACATGTACACGTTGGCCCCTCCCCTTCCTACGCCTTCTTTCCCACAACTCCGCCCCTCCTCTGCTTTACTATTATTATTTTTTTTCCCTGGATGTGAATAACTCCTGTAATATTTGCCAGGTTATTAATGCTAGATGCTTGAAATGGGAGAGGATAATATAGGAATTAATGACCTGTGTCACAAAGCAATACTGTGTGCTTTGACATTTCGTTCGGTTAATTTGTGTTTCCAAGCATTCAGCTCTTCCACTGTACCCCCAAGCGCTGCCGTCTGGGCCGTGTGGAGGTAAACCAACCCCCTCCACCCTGACCCGCTTCATTTCTGTGCATGCCGAATCCTTGCCAGAGTTGATTGTGTTCCGTTTGTCGGTAAAGGTTGCCTGTGTCAGAGTTCACACATTTCTGTGCTGCTTCAATTTGCCTGAACATCACACCGCATAAATAGCAAAGCAGGAAATTATTGGATACTTTCCGTCTAAATTGCACCGAACGTAATTATTGCCCTATTAGTAGCTTGTGGAGTATGGAGATCAGTACCAGGCACCAGATGAGTGATGGCTGCCCCATTTTGAAGTTTAAGGGCGAAATAGAGGGGAGGGGTGCCTGCCTGATGCCCTGTCATTGCAGTTTTTGTATTACACAATTGTTTTCTAATTAATTGTGTGCTGAGGGGAGGAGGCGGAGCCAATCTTCATATTTGCCTCCAAATATCGTCTTTCTGCATTGTTGCTTTTCATAATTGTCAAATACCGCCCTCTCCCCAACAGCGCTGCAATTTAATTAGGGTGAGAACATTGCTGCTGACCCCAGAGGGCCCTGTGCCTTTGAAGGGTGGGTCCAATCTAGGCTAGGATGCTCCAGTGATCCCACCACCCCCTCAAAACCTTGAAAACGTTAACAAAAAAGAGAATAAATAATAGGCCCAGGATCCCCAGCCGCTTTTTGTTGATGCTTTGGTTGACTTTTGCTGTAAATGAGCAAATTCTCAAATATCTGCTTGTTCTTTTCAGAACAGGAATGATCTCTCATACAGTTTCTGAGGCTGTATGTTAAAGAGGCTACCAGGCAGGTCTTTTTGTTTGAGGAATTTTGGGATTTGAAAACAAGTCTCTGTTACGGCGATGAGGGCAGCCTGTGGCCCTGCGGGACCTTTAATATGACTTGTATGATAGAAGTCCAATTAGGCCTGTGATTGACTGAAGGAGAGGAAATGGTGTGGCTGGACAGATTTCTCACTGATTAAACTTGTGAAATGGCCTCACAGGGAGATGATTCGAAGTGCTGTCTCTGAGCAGTGTGACTAGAAGAGAAATTGAATAGACCAAAAGGTTTAAAGGCTGTAAATACAATTTATAAATGTGTTTTAAACTTGCATTTGGCAGAATGACTGATTCATGGAGTCAAGGCTATCAACATGAAGTCTGCTCCACATTAAAGTACTATATACCGAGGAACCAGACACGCTGTATCAACATCAAAGAACTAGTGGCTCCAAAATCTGGGGTGTTATATCACCTGCTTCTGGGAAAAGTAACACTTTTCAGCCTACATCCAACAGCCAACTACAGCCAACACATACATTCTGCACCACTGTGAGATGACATATGTGTCCATACCAGAAGGTGGCGCTAGCCTGTAATTGTTTTCAAATCTGGAATATCCAAGTCTGTGAATATACAAACCATAAATAGATTGCCCTGCTGACTTCTATGCTTGCTTGCTTTCATGACTTAAGATTTTCTACTCATGCACTGGTTAAGCTGAGCAGCCAATCAGAGTGATCTCCCTCATCAATGGGCTCTTCTGCCAATTTAACATGATCAGTCAGCCAAAAAAGATATAACAGGGGTCTCGCTTGCGACAGTGGTTAAGAACAATTCTCAGACATTGACCGACAGCCGGTCATCATTGTGCCAGGTCCTGAAAAAAAGGTTTTTACCAGTTGCTTTTACAAAAGAAATTCATACAGGTTTGCAACGCCAAAGGTCTAATCTTTGATGTCACTGATTATCAGTGCCTACCAACACTTTCAATACTTGCAAAATAACAACTGTGATACTCTGTGACTCTTGTTACAAATTAATACCAACTTACGCGTACACTACCCTGTCCTGAACCTGACTAAAACTTCATCCAAACTCATTGGAAATTTTTATTTATTAATTTTATTTTTTGTCATGAGTTCATAAGCATTCCTTCTGAGGCTAAGATTAGTCTGCCAGAGATACCAGCCTTCAGTGAGGAATTATAATAGAGGCTGACTAAGTTATTGGTTTTGCAGAATTATAGGGAAACAAGCAACTGATGGCCTAAAATCAATACCAATCATTTTCTGGTTCGTGTCGCTTTCTGACACTGTCAGTTATGCAGCCCTGAGGTTTGTCTGCTGAGATCTGAGGTGAAATCTGAAGTTCAGATTTAAAACATAGACCACAAAACAGCATGGATGCAGTATAGTACAGTACATGTTTTCATGGATCATTTGTTGACTAGTTGCTGCATTTGGGGCCAGTCAAATATCGTGACTAAAACCATGTGAAAAATTCGAGGCGTGCCACTTCTTCTACTAATTTTAACATGCTCAGGAACATCTGCCATTGCGAAGCACCACTGACACTTTGCTGTAGCTCTGATACAAGTTTAATGAAAAGAAAAAAAGGTAATTAGTCTACTGTTATTACTGAAATGTGTATAATACATACAAAGGGTGAAGCTGATTGCTGCCATTTGGAAATTAAGATGTTTTCAACTCACTGCACTGTAGCCACACGTAGTAAAAGTGGGTGCGTCGCACCACACGTGTAGCTTGACTGTGTCTCTCTCTGTTTGTACATGTTCACAGCACGTCTCCATTTAAAATACAAACTAGAATGCTCAAAAGACACTATATTAGCCCATTAGTGGAGAAAAACAGCAGTGCATTTGCTGTCAAAGCAGAAAGCATGTTAACATCAGTATTACCTCAAGAAGTTAAAACAATGTGACTTAGTACACAGAAATGTGTTACTACACCTCTATTACACCACAATAAAAGCAACAACAAAGCAGCGTGAATACCGCTGGAAAAAAGCTAAATGCCTCAGTGAATGATGGAAACACCAGTATTGGCAAAATCCTCTGTAGGTCGACCTCTAGATTATATTGTGGATTGCTTATTACAATGGCTGAGTTTCTAGGTTGTTTCCTGTTCCTGTTTCTCATTGACCTGCAGATGCTCTGGGGATCATGGGTCTTTCCACTTCATGTGGAGTTTTGGCCTTAGGGATGCCTCTTTTTGTGTGTGTGTGTGTGTGTGTGTTTGTGTGTTTGTGTGTTTGTGTGTGTGTGTGTGTGTGTGTGTGTGTGTGTGTGTGTGTGTGTGT
>CAIGQW010055671.1:8559765-8576360 GCA_903798125.1 Danio choprae | reverse complement strand
GTGTGTGTGTGTGTGTGTGTGTGTGTGTGTGTGTGTGTGTGTGTGTGGGTGTGGGTGTGTGTGTGGGTAGAGGGCATTACTTCCTTGATTACTTGTTCATTATGTAATTGCTCCCCTCCAGAGTAAATTATAAACAGAATGTGTAAAGTGTGTGATCTCTCACTGCCTCAGATCGTGTTTCAGGGAGGGAACCCTTTGATTGTGACACAACACCACATCTCATCAATGCAGCTTCTCTGTTCCAGCCATCTGTGTGCCCCTTCCTTTGCTGTCCCCTCTGATCACACAGTCAATGGCCTTTTGTTCCTAACACTTTCCAAATGTTGACCCTCAGAACCGCTTCCATTCCTTCATTTCTCTCTCCTTAAACTCCTGAGATAAACTCCTGAAAATGGGGGCTCTCGCTCTATCTCTCGCACTCACTCACACACACATTTTCCTAATTGTCTCATGATTGGCCCATTAACCTAACCAAGGCCCTGGGTAGCAGATCCATATGTCACTTTGCCTAGGGAGCATTGTGGACAGGACCAGCAGTATGGTTGAACAGATCGGGACGCGGGTCTGCTCTGTAATTAGTGGCATATCCTGACCAGGGTCATGGGGCAAGCCCTCCAGGTCGGGGTTTTTTTCAGTGTGTCCCGTAACTAACAGGTGCTCTACAGGGGGCAGAAACCTTCCTGGTGACTTTTATCCCAAAACCAAAGTGGTTAATTATTCTGAAATATTATTTTAGTTTTTGTAAATGAACTGTAAATGAATAATAATTATGCTGATTTTTTCCCCCTTCTGCTACAGAACAAGAGGACAACTTTGAGTTCATCATTGTTTCTCTGACGGGACAGACTTGGAATTTTGAGGCAACGTCCTATGAGGAGCGGGACGCATGGGTTCAGGCCATTGAAAGCCAGATTTTGGCAAGTCTGCAGTCCTGTGAGAGCAGCAAACAGAAGGTAGAGATCAATCCATTTGAAGCACTGAAACAATGTATGGCTGTGATTCAGACCAGAGGTTTTCAAAGCTTTTATGCCAAATATGGTCTTGTTCATGCAGTGGACTCTAGTGGAAATTAAATTCGGTGTTTAAGGTTCCCCACTAGAGGTTGCTTATTTCAAAATAATAAAAAAAATGCAGCTTGATGATGTGGTTAAAGAGCATGGAATCATATAGTCATTGACAAATATGTTTAGCCAATTAAACATGCATTACATTTCATCACAAATTCAAAAGCAAAGTAAAATGTAAAAAAAGTACTGATTTCTGATATTTTCATAGAGATTCCCTGATGCACATGTTTTATAAACACAAAGGTAATGGAGATGTTGCATCAGTGACAGGTAATTCATTTACGTGGCCTGGAACTAAATAAAATTACAGTTTTCTCTGAATTCAGCGTAGGGCTGCACAATATATCGTTTCAGCATCGATATCACAATGTGATCATGCACAATAGTCACATCGCAGCATATGCACAGTTGAAATTGTACCGTTTGTAACCTTAACAACAATTAGTTTTATTGAATTATTTATAACGAAGTAATATTTAGCATTTGTTTATTCAATTACTGTTAACCTGAATACTGTTAAACTCCTCTGAAAACAATAAAGCATTTTGTGTTTAATTTGTATATATTCTATTGTATTTATCTATGCTTGTATATTGTTTATTATAATTTATGCAGTCTAAAATGATAAATCCCTTGCAAATAGAGATATTTAAGTCATCAATTGTATTCATATCGTGATATATATTGCAGAATAACAAAATATCGCAATGTTAGATTTTTACTATATTGTGCAGCCCTAATTCAAACATTGCTGGAAAAAATTTGAATCATGTAAGTGCAAAAATATGTTGTTGTTTTTTTTTTCATTGTGGAATTTGTGCATTTATGCAAGTTTTTTTTTTAAATAAAATGTACTTCACTGACTGTTAATATATAAAGAACACTGATTATTCTGCCATCATGAAAATGTTAGAGTTAATTTTGAAAATGAATACATTTTTATAACAATTTTTACTTTTTATAACACTACATTTTTTCCATGGATGACCTAAAATTCTTGAAATCATTATTCTTATTACTGACATCCTTTCTTATCAAAGAGCTGATGTTGTATCAAGTTTAAAGGTAATTAAAATGTCTCTCCACCTTGTTATATGCATGTACAGTATGTGTACAATGCATTCATGCACATATTTAGATATTGTAATTACTTTCATTCTTCTATTACCCTAACTAATTCTACCTGCCTGTTTCATAGCCATAACTCTCAGCCCACTGTGTGTTTATGCCTCAGGCCAGGGCAAATTACATTTCACTGGACCTACCTTGTGTAGAATGCCCCTGTTTTTTTTCCTCTCATTTTAGCAAACAATGCAACTGCAATGTTGCTGTGTAGTCAGAATTGTCTGATGATGCTTAATGATATGCTTATACGGGTCATTATATTTCAAATAAGCTTTAACATACATGAATGTGCCCACAGTCTCGTCTGAGCAGCCAGTCAGAAGCCATTGCACTGCAATCTGTCAGGAACATGAGAGGAAACACCCGTTGTGTGGACTGTGAAGCCCAAAGTGAGTTTTAACCTGCACACATTTGTAATAATCTGAGATCTCGGTTTATATTTTATGTTATGTACAGATTATTTTACACATTTGGAATCATTTGTTTTATCAAAAATACAGAGCAAACAGTTCATATAGAGGAGTAATAGTACAATGTAAATAGCTGTTGGTTATATATTTTAATATGTAGCTTTCTTTGATAGTAAAATACATTTTCAGCTGCCATTACAATGTTACATGGTCCTTGAGAAATAATTCTAATATTCTTACGTGGAGCTAAATATGGAGTAAATATTTCTTATTATTATCAATGTTGAAAACATATGTAAAACATATTTGTTATATGTAATATTTGTTATATACAAAATGTTATATATAAAAAGATAATAATAATAATAATAATAATAATAATAATAATAATAATAATAACTAATAATATTAAAAGATCATGAGAATTTGTGAGAATTTGATAATCACTTGATAACAGAATAATAAATTCCATAAGAAAAAATCTAGAATTTTTTTTGTCAGCGTTTACAAGAATGTGACAAAACCTTCTTTTTGTCTTCCTTCTGTTTATCTTGCTCTTTTGTAGGTCCGGATTGGGCCAGTCTGAACCTGGGGGCTTTGATCTGTATCGAATGTTCCGGCATTCATCGCAACCTGGGTACTCACCTGTCCCGTGTCCGCTCTCTGGACCTGGATGAGTGGCCTCTGGAGCTCATCAAGGTCATGTCTGCCATTGGCAATGAGCTGGCTAATAGCGTGTGGGAGGCCAATGCTCAAGGACGCCTAAAACCTGCTCCAGATGCCAGCAGGTACACAATTACTTCATTTGCTATTTCAAGTGGCTATTTGAGCTTTTCTTTTTGACCGTGATATTATCTGAATGTTCAATCAGTCAACCGATAATTAAATTGATATGGACAATGATGCCAATATGTAGGATTGATGCATTATGTTTAAACTGTTCTCTGATTCCTTCTCTACATAGAGGGAATATGGCTTAGGTAAGTGCAATAAAACAAGAAATTGTGTTACAAGCCTGATTAGAACACAAGGAATTGGCTCTGGAATAAAAATTACAATTGTTTCAGATGAACTGAACATGTTTATGAGCGAGTGAGCAATTGGTTTATAACTGCTTCTAAATTATCTGTAGGCTAGATTATAAGTATACCCTACAAAAAGAGTTGTATTTTGTAGGTTACTGTATCTGAAAACACAGGCTGGAATGATCTACCTTCATGTAAACGGATGAGTTCTTGAAGTATATTGCCGTCCTTTCACTCCAGAACAGTCTAAGTAAGAGCTGAGCGATATGACACATTGCATAAACCTCCTTTAAACACCTATAATCCACAATGTACAGTGCATCTAGGAAAGTATTCAAAGTGCTTCACTTTTTCCACATTTGTTTGTTACAGCTTTATTCCAAAATGTATTATATTCATTTATTTCCTCAAAATTCTGCACACAATACCCCATAATGACAATGTGAGAAAAGATTTTTTGAAAAGTTGCAAATGTATTATAAATAAAAAACCTGAAAAATCACATGTACATAAGTATTCTAAGCCTTTGCTGTGAAGCTCTAAATTGACCTCAGGTACATTCTGTTTCCACTGATCATTCTTGAGATGTTTTAGCAGCTTAATTGGAGTTCACCTGTGGTAAATTCAGTTTATTGGACATGATTTGAAAAGGCATACACCTGTTTATATAAGGTCTCAGGGTTGACAGTGCATGTCAAAGCACAAACCAAGCATGAAGACAAAGGAATTGTCTGCAGATGGGGAATGCTACAGAAACATTTCTGCTGCTCTGAAAGTTCCAATGAGCACAGTAGCCTCCATCATCTGTAAGTGGGAGATGTTTGGAACCACCAGGACTCTTCCTAGAGCTGGCCGGCCATCTAAGCTGAGTGATCGGGGGAGAAGGGCCTTAGTCAGGGAGGTGATCAATAACCCGATGGTCACTTTGTCTGGGCTCCAGCGTTCTTCTGTGGAGAGAGGAGAACCTTACAGAAGGACAATCATCTGTGCAGCAATCCACCAATCAGACCTGTATGGTAGAATGTCCAGACAGAAGCCACTCCTCACCTGGAATTTGCCAAAAGGCATCTGAAGGACTCTCAGACCATAAGAAACAAAATTGTCTGGTCTGATGAGACTAAAATTTAACTCTTTGGATTGAATGGCAGGCGTTACGTTTGAAGAAAACCAGGCACCACTCATCACCAGGCTAATACCTTCCCTACAGTGACGCATGGTCGTGGCAGCATCATGCTGTGGAGATGTTTTAGCAGCAGGAACTGGAAGACTAGTCAGGATAGAGGGAAAGATAAATGCAGCAATGTACAGAGACAACCTGAATGAAAACCTGCTTCAGAGTGCTCTTGACCTCAGACTGGGGAGACGGTTCATCTTCCAGCAGGACACTGACCCAAAGCACACTGCCAAAATATCAATGGAGTGGCTTCACAACAACTCTGTGAATGTCCTTGAGTGGCCCAGTCAGAGCCCAGACCTAAATCTTATTGAACATCTCTGTAGAAATCTGAAAATGGCTGTACACCGTCGCTTCCCATCCAACCTGATAGAGCTTGAGAGGTACCGCAAAAAGGAATGGGCAAAAATTCCCAAAAAAAGACAGGTGTGCCAAGCTTGTGGCATCATATTCAAAAAGACTTGAGGCTGTAATTGCTGCCAAAGGTGCATCAACAAAGTAATTTTAATAAATTTGCAACAATTAAAAACAAAAAAAATTCACATTGTCATTATGGGGTATTGTGTGTAGAATTTTGAGGAAATCAATGAATTGAATCTATTTTGGAATAAGGCTGCAACATAAAGAAAATATGGAAAAAGTGAAGCGCTATGAATACTTTCCGGATACACTGTAAATGTGTCTGTTGCTCATTGCAAACTGACACGTGTTTGTTGCCTCATTACGAACATACATGACAAACTTCACAATATACATGTTAAAATAACAAAAGATACAGTTAATCAGACATTATGCCTCTTCAGGGCTCTGAATAAATTTATAATTCGTCTTTCCTGAATTTTGCCGACGAGCTATGATGAGATAAGTTGCTCTATGCCTTGTTGCATTGCCTTAGAGCGTTATAATGCCGATCCTGCTTTCAAAATAAGAGTCACACATACTTAGGAAATATAATAAGCTGCATTAAACTTAAAAATAATGCATTAAAAATATAATTGTTGTAATCTCAGTAGGAAATGTCGCCAATCAAACGCAGCTGGGGGCTTGCATATTAATAATGCTATCTGGAACATCACAGTCGCTGTTTTTTTACACTAACAGTATTTACTTGGGAACGAGGAAACATTAGCTTTTGAAATAGTGTTCAAATGTTCAGCTATGCCTAGCTATATCCAGATTTTTATTCTATGGCACCTTTAAGTTAGTTCTGTTTAGGAATTAAGCATTAATTGTGGTCATAAACTGAAGTCTGGTTTGAATTATATAATCAGAACTACTGCTTAAGGGGAATAGTAATCACAAATTTGACACTTGTAAAGGAACACTTTCCCAAAATGCCACACAGACTAAAAGATATTGCTATCTGCATCAGCTATTGGCCCAGATGAGTTTTAGAAATATTGGCTTATCGTATAGTGGCATTCACACATCTTTCTTTTCTTTTTTTTTACTTTAAAGCAAAACGTGGAGTATTAGTGTGTGTACTTACTATGACTTTTTCATTTTTAGGTTATCATTCTTGATCCACCTCACACCCTATGTGCGTGGAGTTGTGTAGAAAACCCTAAAATCAGATTTTTTCCTTTTCCATGCTCCTCCATCTTTAGCAGAGTAATTATCGGCAGAGAGAGGCTTCAGTCCCACCAGCCATCATAACAAATTAGTGCTGACTGCTGGCCGCCAAAATATCGACTTCCCATTACATGCCGGCCTCATTAGTCACCTGAAGCACCTTTTAATTACTCCCCTCCTCTCTAAAAATCTTTCGATATGGATCGGCCATTTTCTGCCGCCTGTTGTCAATGTGCTAATGCGATTATAGTTCCTCATGTAGCTGTTTATTTATGTATGTGAAGGCATGTGGCCCCCTGAGTGGGAAGAGGAGATTACAGAGAGGGTCAATATTATCTCAATTAACCTCAGTCACTGGACACAGTCCTGCAGTCATCTCTCTCTGCTCGCCCTCAATACTTCTGCTCAAACAGACAGAGTGCGTTTCAGTGTGATTTTTCTCACGTTTTTACTGGAGCTCGTGGATCGTTGATGTGAAATACATTTGGATGATAAGCGTGATGCATTTGAAGATAAAACATGGATTATATTGTGTATAGAGAATATTAAGAATATATAGGGCCATAGGTTTGCTTGTCATTTAACAATTCCATTGATCCCTTTCTCTCTTAAATCTATAACCTAATTTATTTACGTGAAATAGGCCCCTATATAATATTAACTTTAAAAATATATATTTGGGTATCGCTGTCGCCTCACAGCAAGAAAGCCGCTGGTTCGAGCCTCGGCTGGGTCAGTTGGCATTTCTGTGTGGAGTTTGCATGTTCTCCCTGTGTTCGCGTGGGTTTCCTCCGGGTGCTCCGGTTTCACCCACAGTCCAAAGACATGCGCTATAGGTGAATTGGGTAAGCTAAATTGGCAGTAGTGTATGTGTGTGAATGAGAGTGTATGGGTGTTTCCCAGTGATGGGTTGCAGCTGGAAAGGCATCCGCTGCGTAGAACATGTGCTGGATAAGTTGGCTCATTAATAAAGGGACTAAGCTGAAAAGAAAATGAATGAATGAATGAATATATATTTTAAAATATAAAATTTTTAAACTTTTATTTATTTTAAAATATAAAAATCTTTCAAATGTATATTAAATAATGTGTGAATTTAAATAATACAGGTAGTTTTTAATTCAATATAAGGATCTTTTTAAATGAAACTAAAGTAAAAGTAATTAAATGTGTAATGGTACAAAAGATTTATTTTAAAATTAAATGCTGTTTTTTATTTTTACTTTCTTTTAAAAAAAGATCTTTGTTTACACAAAAACATTAAGCAATGTACTCTACTAACAAGAAAGGATTCTTGTGCATCAAATCAGTGTTCATAATTAGCAAAGAATCATGCAAAACCTATGAATTAGTCTGATGAATTAAATAATTGCAGTAATAAATTTAATTTAAAAAAATAATTTATGTATTGTGATTTTATTTACTTATTTATTTATTTATAATATGACTTTTAAATTGTCTTGTGAATTTTATTTCTTTTATTTTATTAACACCTTGCACTTCATCCATGAAACTCTAGGGGTTCATAAGTCCAGGTTAGAAAACTAAATAACAACCCAATAAAAAGCCCATAAATACATTTAAAATAGCTGAGAATTGTTGAATTCAACTGACATTTTAAAAACTACTTAGCCCTCCCCATAATAGTATGCATGTGATTTTGTCAGCGCTCTGTTGCGTGTAATTTGCTGTCTTCTCATCCTTCACTGGGCTATAGAATTGATTTGGCCTGTAACTCTCCAAATGGCTTCAATCTGATTTGAAAGAAGCGCATTTGAATGTGGCGACTGTCTGAGAGCATAATCTAATCTCTACTGTCTTAACATCTCGTAATATATTATTTCTGATGCGATTTGTGTTTGATGTGCATGAAGTGCGTGCTCTTCTGGATTAGCGTGTCTCACCATTGGCACCGCATTTGAAGCGGTGTCGTGTGGTTAAATGCTGATCAGCGAACGTGTGTCCTGGGCATCGGTGTGTGTGTGCGCTCTGTATCCAGGATTGGTGGCTGATAAATGAAAACCCTCCCTCGTGGTCTCTCAAGTGAGTAATAGAGCTCGAAATTTCATTTTGCAAGCGACTGATTTAATGATCCAAAGGGTAATTAATGGGCTGATTATCTTAATGTTAAATATGGCCAGCAGCAATTAGACTGACCTCCCGCCTGTCAAGGTCTGGGCTACTCTCGTCTTTCAATTAGGGGTCTGTTTGGGGGGGGTGGGCTGGAGGTAAAGGGTGAAGAGAGAGATAGAGAGATGCTGTCTTCTACACCTCGGTCTCCGCGCAGATCATTTCTCCTCCTGCATGCTGGAATTATGTTTGGGGCTGATCACACACAGACAGCTTACCTGGATACGATATGCTGTTGTCAGGCTCTATCTCTCTTCCTGACCCGACTGTGTCTTCACAGTTTTGTTTAGCATTTAGCCTCAGCAACCTCTGCCTGTTCTTTTGGCTTTCACTTGTAATTGTTTTTGAGAGAATGTCAAGAGTTAAATTAAAGGATACTGTATGTTAAGCTGAAATGATCTTTTACAATTTTTATAATCTTTTATAATCAGGAGTGTTTACCGTGTATTTAGTTTAGTTTAGTTTTAGGCCGCATCTCCATTGAAGCGATTGAAACACTTGTGCTCTTCTGAAAACGTTCAGCTGTTTGGCTGTTACTGGTAATTGTTATTAAGAGTTAAATTAAAGGAACTACGTGTTGAGTTAAAATTATACTTTACATTTAACATTGAGTTTAGTTTTTAGGGCGCATGTCCACTGAAGTGCTGAAAACGCCAGCACTCGAGAGCACGACTGTTCAGTTTAATATGAAGAGAAGCTCTCTCGCTCAGTGCAGTGGAGATTGCTTTAGTTATATTGTTTTGTATTATTTTGAGTAGTTTTGGATGCAGTGACACACAGTCTAATCTTTTGCTGTACAGATCCACCACTTTTGACGCTCATAAATTTTCATAAAAGTCATTGTGCTGCACATTTTAGGAGGTTTGCTGAAGGTGGCAGCTAACGTGCAGCCAGGGGGTTTGCATCTTTCATAAACTAAGACAGTTTGTGTTAGTTGAAAAGTAAGAATGGCTAATAAATCCATATGAAACAGGCCCTTAAAAGTCACACTACAACCGTACTAAGCAAGAGCCCCACCAAATTACGCTCTGGCTCACCTCTTCCGAGCCGGCCAACCGAACATCACCCAGTACGAAGCACTCACACTTGTTAAACAACCCGGGATATGGGGGTCAAACGTTCCCTGGCATGGTTCGAATAACCTAGTGTGGATACACCCTTAATGGTACTGTATGTTGAGCGTATGTTGAGCTGAAATTATACTTCAGTGCACTGAAATTATACTTTAGTGCACTATTTTGATGGTACCCATTTACCGTTGTTGTTGTTTTTTTATTAAACATGGTGATTATAAGCTTATTGTTACTAGCCAAAATGTTAGTATCACTGCATACATTAATCATATTAAAAACAGGAATCATTTTAGGATATATTAAATATTAGGATAATTAAGCACAATAGATTTAACATTCTATTAGAAGTAAAGTTAGTTTGTAATTTGTAAGCAACAAGTTTTTAATAATTTAAAATATTATAATATTTAGTATAAATGTTTGTTCTTTTTTATAATTTAATTAGTATGTCAAAATAAGTAACATTTTTAAAGTAATATTTATGTTTCAGTTAATAATGGAACAATATTTCAACCATGAAATCCAAAAATAAACAAAAAGTGCTTCAGGGGTAATTAATGTGTCGGTGCTCTTTGGATAATGAATTCTTTATGATATAGAAAAATTATCAGCCCAAGGCACTCCAAAAATAAGTGTAAAAGTTAAAAAGCTTTTTCTGAAATTGCTATTATTTTAAAAACTACGCTCATGTGCACATACATGTTTTGACTGTTACTCTGAGTGCTTTTTTAATATATATAATAGCCATATTTCAGTCATTTTTTACTTTTTTTGGGTGCCTTGGACTGATTATTTTATTGCATTTTATTGTTTTTATTTTCACAAAAGTTATTTGAAACAATAAAGTAGATACTTGCATTTAATGTTCTTTCTATGTAAATAAAATGACTTTTGCGAATAAAATTTGATGCAAAATCTGCATAAATATCAGAGTACTACATGTAGTATAATATAACAGTGTTTAGCCATTTGCTTTGAAGCAAAGAGAAACTTTCTTGCCATTTCCTTGCGGGCTGCCTAGCCATTCCGTATGATAGAGCCCGAGAGAATCTCTAAACATACCCATTAACCTTTTACTGCCTGTGTTAAATTCACACCTCCACTGCTTTTAAAACTCCACGAGGTCGCTCAAAGACCCCGCTATGGGCTTATTTTTGGGACTGTTTGACCACGCACACACACACACACTCTCTAGTAGGCGATAGGTTTTGTCATGAGTGCTCTTTGGTGGCAGCCAGGCCATGTTGCAGTCTCATTTTTTTAATTAGTGTGGTGCTGCCATGGACACCAGAGCCCCCCGCACCCCTGCCTCACACACTCGGTGCCGGTCTGTATTAGCGGGCCAGGCAGGGTAGGAGTGACAGCTCTGCTAATTGCGCCTCGTGGTGACTTATTGGGAGGGTGGCGCTCGCTGGCATCTCACACTGCCAACCCTCAGCGACACTGACGTTTCGCAACCTGTCACCAAGCGTGAATATCTTAGGCTACGTTCACACTGCGAGGCTTAGTGCTCAAATATGATTTTTTTTTCTCAGTTCAGATTTTTTTGCATAGCTGTTCACATTGTTGTTCTAAATGTAGCCAGTATCAGATTTGCAGTGTGAACAGATCATGGTCCTAAACTGACCCGCATGCGCAAAAGTACAGTTACAGACAGCACAAAATATCCAATTATGCACACAATGTGTGTACTGTATGAAGTAAACGCGTTGTAAGATTATGCTTAATATGATTATTGCCCTTTTCACAGACAACCGTGGTGTATTTCATAAAGTGTAAAGGGTTGTTCTGCTACTACTAATGTGTATTTCAGTATTTGAAACCTAAAATAAGTAACTGGTCTTTCTGACCACTGATGTAGTGAACTCATCAAGGGTTAATGAGCAGCTACAGACTGAACTGTGAAGGCGGAGTTGATTTATCTCTGTTTGCAGAGTTATTTCACTTTACTTCGTTATAAACAACAGGCACGTGCAGAAGGGGGGTTTGGGTGCTTAAGCACCTCCCATTTATTTTCTCTCGGAGAGAAAGTTCATCCTTAAAATGAAAGTGCCTCCTTCTTTATGCACGGATCTCCTATCCGCAACACCCTCCGATGCTCGTCAGCTTCACGATCAACCCGTGCCCCAATCGTTAACCAGATTGGTTAACAAGCACCAGTTTTGCCTTCAAATTTTTTTTTAAATGAACAACCAACTTTTTGTGGTAAAGTAATTGCCCTGTGTGCCATTCTACCATGCTGCTGAGGAGTAAAGGATGTTTGCAGCACAGAATGATGACGGATGTCGCTCAAAGATTGTATAAAAGTCACATGAAATCTGTGTTTGATTTAAAACTACATATGAAAGTGGCACAAGTCTAAATGAAAAAGATCAGATTCCATGTGGTTCATACTGTCAAGACAAAAACAGATCTGAGTCACATGTGGACAAAAAAAATCTGATTTGTGCCACATTTGCCTGCAGTGTGAATGTAGCCTTAAAGTGTGTAATACATGCATTGTGGACTAGTTTCGCACACTCCTTTGTTTCAAGTGCATGTTAGTGATATACTTGTTTTTTGTTTTTTTCAAATTACCTGAGTGTAATCAATGGTAGAGGGCTGTCACAGTAGCAGATTTCCATTATTGCCAGAGGGATTAATGCTTTTTGTTGGATAAAACCTGAAAACGAGTTATTTTAGCACATCGTTCTGAAGTGGTAGGGTTTTTGAATGGGTTCATGGAGGCTCAAAAATTCATGTCAAGCTCAAAATATCAAAATATTTTCACCTTTTATTTCTATGATACAAAATACATCTGTACTACCTTCTTGTCAATTGTTTAGAGCATTTACAGTGTAAAAAATGAATAACAAAATGCAGACAACAAATATTTTTATGTTGCTTTAACTTATTGTAATGCGTTAGTCAGGTTTCAGCCCAAAAAAATGATTATGCAAAGTTTAACTTAATATTTATTTTTGTCAGTTTGATTGATGTAAGTTGAGATGATTAAAAAAACTTTTTTGATTCAACTACAAAATTTAAGGCAGCAAGATTTTTTTTACAGTGTAGGTGAGGCTGCATCACATACAAGGAGAATTGCTGATTTTCTACCCTCAAAGCTGAAATATGCATACAGCGCATTATTTGAAAATTGTGGAGCATCACTCTGCAAGATATTATTAAGTAATATTTGCTGTCAGCTTGTTTTGTGGTCACACATTGATTATGATCCAAGTGCTGCAGTAATCACGATTTAACATTCTAATGATCTAATATATTTGATATGATCAGGTGCCCCAAAAGGCTTGCAAGCAGATTGGAAGGTTTAAGGTTTGATCTAAGTCAGCCTTGTGGGCAGTGCACTGACATATTGCATAGTTGTCCCAATCTCTGTCCAACTGTTTTTCTTGTCCACATACTAACCTATCATAATAATGACAAAAATACCATAAACAAACTGGTAACGCTACTTGAAGGGGGTGTATGTAAGACTGTCTTGATTTTATAACTTTATAATCATGAATATGAATAAGATTTTATACATATGTCATTGACTCAGTTATGTCATATAAAATGCAAAGATTGAACTTTGATTGACATGTTTGAAATGTCTTTGTTATGACAACTTGACACAAACATATACATCACAGCATGTCTTTGTCTTTATGACAACTTGACATTACTAAGACTGCATAACTTGTCATAAATCGGTCATAAACATGTTATGAGGCCATTATGATAGCAATTGTCTAAACCAAAATTTCTGCAGAGTGTCTTAAATTTCTGCAGAGTGAGCTTGCCTTTGCTGGTCTTGAATATTTAAGTAACTACTGTAGTTAAGCATCATCACACCAGGTCACTTTGTCCACTTTCATGGCCTTTCATTATCACATATTTGCAACCTATACTAAGATTTCAGTGGAAATAGTTCATTGAAATATTGATCGAAAGAGTTATTAGAAGTTTACAGGTGATGATGTCATCTGATTGTCAAAAAACAATCTCACTGCAGTTCGATATTTGTAGATTTTGTTTTATTTTTTTAAACTATATGTTTGACGTTCAGTGCTATGATAGCTTAACTGGGACCCATTTTATGACTAACAATCAAACTAACTTTTAACTTTTTAACTAGCTATTTTGCACTTAATTTTATTCTGCACATTAGAAGCTTTGTCTTTGTAAACATAACTTTAAAATATTTTTTTTTAATTAATTAATTTATTATTATTATAATTATTTTATTTTATTTTTTTCATTTTGTGATGATGTCAACCAGCATGTTTTAATGAAATTATCAAAAATTATAGCATTTTTTTGTTTAGTTTTTTAAATATCATGGTTACATTTTTTTTTTGTTGAATATGAATGGATTTTAATGATTTTTTAGGGCTTTAGTTATATATATATATATATAATGTATAATCATGATTACATATTTTAACTACGACTTTGTGTTCAATGCAAGTGTAGTCTATTCTAGACGGGTCGTACCTCCATCAGACAGCTGAGATATTGAGCTCCACACACACTCACCGCCTAACTCCCGTAGCCACATGCGTCATCATGAGCAATGCCTGGCCTATAATAATTCAGCAGTAAGTGGCTAAAAAAGATCCTCTTTATGGCCAGATATCGGTCTCTGAAAGGGCAGAGCTAACAGATTTCAAATTAGACCCGGCTCTTAATCTGGGCCGGGGTGCAGGTGTGCGTCCCCGATGCTGAGATCAGATTGGGCCCTGGGGACGGATGAGGGGGGAGTGAGTTGGGGAGACCTGCTGGGCTTCATTCTTCCTCCAATCCAGACGCAGACAGAGAGAAAAACGTGCTATTAATGTCCCACAGGCTGCTGAACTTTCTCTTTTTATGGAGGAGGAAAGAAAAAAAATCAGATTTTAAATTTGAATATGCAGCATCCACTTGGTCTGTCATGTACGTATGCTATGTTCTCTAGGTTTTTCCTGTCAGTGTCATCAGGAATTAATGGAGCTCCGTTTCTTAAACATTAACTTGCTGATCCTTTGTTGGTCAGCCTCTGGCCTCTTCACTGCGAGAAGACCACCGATATGAGAAAACTCATGGTCTGCATGTTAAATAGCTCACGGTGTGGTTGTCCCTCTCCTCTCCTTTTCCTCTCGCACTGACAGAAAGCGCCACGCAAATGTTTCAAATAATTGGCTGCCCCGTTCTAATTCATCTGTAAAAGGGCTTCTTGATTAGATTAGGCTAATAGACATTATTTTTTACATGACTGCCTACCATTGCCCATAATCATGTCCCAACTAGGTTAACAAGCCTTCCAATTTACTATTGACATTAAACTGGCTGACAAGAGCCAATCAGAGCGCAGCGTATTATGAGGAGGACTGATAATATGAAGCAAGAGGGCATTTAATGCCTGAACCATCACATCGTCTACCTTTTTTCGTCCAATTTAATACAGAATAAATAATGTGTATATATTTGCGTGGCTTTTTCCCTCCCTTTCTTGCACTCTGTTAGGGTTTGCCATTTCTTTTAGTCAGAACAACTGTATATAAACTTTGTATAAATGTCATGTTTTATTATTTATCATTGATGTATGTCTTTTTCAACCGTTAAATCTGAACAGCAAGGTCTTTGTGCTCATGCAGGAAATAGGGGTTTGAATCCAGTCATGTTTCATATCTTTGTCATAAATGGATCTGATGGGAGCATAGCAAGTACAGATACTCAGAGATCAAGCTCTGTTCATTTTACTGATGCTTAGCACATTTTCTTTCTATCTCTCTTTCTCTCACACACATACACGCACACTTTTTTGTCTCTCTTTGCCCTTTGGCCCCCATTTGCATGCTGCCACTGAAGCGTTCTGATCCAGTTAATGGAACCTCATATGAGTGTGGCCCATTGCCTCCAGTGGGACTGATTTGAGTGTGGCGCAGGCCAGAGCTCAGTCAGAATCAGAATCGCTAAGTGCCTGTAATATTAAAAGAAGCGCTGAGCTTAATTATCTGTGTCTATCCAAGGGCAGCTAACGACTAGGCTGGAGAGGATAATTGATTTCAGGCCCTTGTTTTTTCCTTGTTAGAAAAAGGGGGTAAGAAAGGGGGGCAGGAACAGAGCAGCTCTTGGAGTCAAATTGTCCTTATTTACCTCATGAATGTGGTCTGTGTGTAAAGTACATTTTTTGGGATGGTTTTTCAGGTAATGTCAGTATACAGTGTTTCGCTTGAAAAAAATCTATATTTACTAGTATTTCACTGTACAAATCCAATATGTTTGATTAGTTCTTTATTATTTTTGTTGTACTTATTAACATTTAACCAGTGGCTTTTTCATATTATTTAAAAGTTCAAATTATTTTTTACATTGTGTAATTTCAAGGGTTTAAAAAAAGTGATGCCCTGATCAATACCTTTTTATCTTCTGCTTCCAGTCCCAGTGTGTGTATATATTTTATTTATTTATTTTTATTCTTTTTTTTTATTGAACATTTTAAATTTTGAACTATATAGAACAGAAACAGAGATCCACCCAACAGAAAAGTACAATAAAAATAAAAACAGTAATACTGCAATAATAGGTACCAAATCAGGATTGAAACATATCTGATACAGTCTCTCTCGTATTTAACCAAAAATTGTAAAGTTTTCTTATTGGCACCATTTATTTTGGCTGTGGTGTATTCCAAACTAATATTGTCCTGTAGGTAGAGCCTCCAAGCAGGAGCAGATGGATCTAGCCATGTTTTCAAGATATTTTTTTTTGTCAGTAGTCAGAGCAACTGACAGAATCCTTCTTTGGTTGATAGATAAGGAGAGTGATAAATCATCCAGCAGGAGAAAAAGCAATAAGTCACATTGGATCTGAGTTTCCATTAGATCTGATAGTAGGTCTCGTACCTTGGACAAGAATAATGCAATTTGGGGACGTTCCCAGAACGTACAGTACGTATATAAGTAATTAGTTATTATTTTTTATCTGGCAGCTTATCAGGACAGCACTTTAAATCCATTGGTTTTGTTGCTGTCATTATCTGTAGAAAAAAGAAT
>CAIGQW010055671.1:8539148-8554765 GCA_903798125.1 Danio choprae | reverse complement strand
TGTGTGTGTGTGTGTGTGTGTGTGTGTGTGTGTGTGTGTGTGTGTGTCCGCACTCTTGCAAGTGTGAGCTGTGATTCTGGCTGTGACTTCAGACAGGAAATCTTTGCGTGTGCTGTGGGGGTTCAGGTCCGTCAGCATGGCTTTGCTGCTTTGATTAAGAAGGATGTCACTAAAGCATTGATCCCCTGGGCTATTGATTACCTATTTTTGTCCATCTGCCTCTCTGATAAAATGTTATCTCCTCTGCACTCTGGCCCCTGACATCCATACATGGCTAATTTGTAATCAGGCCGTTCGAGTTTAACCCTTTGAGACGCACTCCATTTCATCTTTCCAAGCCCATCATAGTTGTGGTTTCTTCTATTATGTGTAGGAGACAGACACGCTATAAAAGTGGAATTAAGTCAATTGGAGAATTTGTGTCACTGTAAGTGTAATGCTTAAAATGTATTTGAATATTTGCAATTGTGTTTATTATTATTGTTGTTATTATTATTTAAAAACAATAATAAATTATTATTTTAATATATAATTAAATCAATAAAGACAGAACAATATGTCAGTTTAATGTTGGACATCACACGCTTCTTTTTTCTGGCCATTTTAATGAAGATTTTTGATGTAACTAAATTTAAAGTTTATAGTTATAATGCTTTGAAGTAGGGCGACAGTTGTTAGCACTGTCACCTCACAGCAAGAAGGTCACTGGTTTGAGTTCCGGCTGGGCCAGTTGGCATTTCTGTTTGCATGTTTTCCCCGTGTTTGCGTGGGTTTCCTCCGAGTGCTCCGGTTTCCCCCACAGTCCAAACACGTGCAATATAGGTGAATTGAATAAACTAAATTGTCCGTAGTGTATGTGTGTGTGAAATGACTTTTTAAAAGTGTGTTAAAATTAAAAAAAATAATAATAATAAAATGTAAAATATTTTTTCCACTGAATTTTAATTTTAAAAGAAGTTTTTCCCTAAATTGTTTAAAAAATGTTTACTCAGCTTTGGATAAATAAATAAAATATACATTACAAAAAAATAATCCAAAATACTCCAGTATATCACTAGCAAACATGTACTAATTATTTTCTAAACCTGCACATCGAATCTGTAGAGTGAAGTGAAGTGTAGAGTTGATCATATAAAAAAATATTACTAAAAAAGTTATTACATTTTACATTGTACATTTTTCCTCTGTTCCTGAATCATTCAGATGGTGAAAGATTTAAAACTGGTCTTTCAATAAATTCTACACTATGCTTTTTGACCACAGTGCAGTTTTCGCATTTAGCTTTTCCACAAGCAATTATGATTGTGATTTGATTGTTCTGATTTTAGTTCTGACACCTCTAATCATCATCATCATCATCATCATCAGTGTGCTCTTCCTGTTGAGCAGGAATTGGGATGCTGTAGGATGTCTGTTCTTTGGTCTCCTGGGTTTGGAATCCCCAAGGAGCAGCTGTGTTTTAGGGAACAGCTCAATATCCTCTGGCCAGCTCCCTTCCCCTCCCCAGGGGTATCAGAACTCCCTCTGCTCCTCACATAGGAGCTGAGGCTGAACTAATCCTGGGTTGTCTGAGAAAGGCTGTTTACTCTGCGGGGATTAGCAGAGATTAAGTGCTATCATAGCACAGTATGAGGAGGGCTGCTGTAAACGATCCAATGATTGCTGATGGCCCTCTCCGTGTTTGTTTTGTTAACCTGCTGTATCATATACATGCTACAGTATACTCTCGCAAATGAGGTTGTTGGGGGTTTTTTTGTTCTTTGTTTTTTGCCAAAAATATATATGCAGTCAAGCCCAAAATTATTCATACCCCTGGCAAATTTTGACTTAGTTACTTTTATTAAACCAGCTATTTTATTTTACCCAGAAATGACACTGGCTTCTCCCAAAAGATAATAAGATCATGTACAAGAGGTGTCATTGTGTAACAAAATATTTCTCCATTTTTTTTTATTTACATTTGAACAAAATCTTAAAGTCATAAATTATGAATATTTAAAGAAGTTTGTGGTATATTCTTAGTGAGCATCCTAACAATAGGTGAATATATAAATATGTGCCGAATATTTTACTCACAATTATGGCTGCACAATACTGGGAAAGTGTTTGATATGGGATGTTGTTGAGTATTGTGAGAATGATAATTCTTATGATAACATTTGCCTATAAAAATGCTGTTTTTATTAGCTCTGTTTTTCAATCATTTCTTTTTGTAATGATATTAAAATAAACAGGTAAAATATATTTTTCAGATCTAATTAATTCTGTCCAACAGGTAGTCTTTAAAACACTGAGGGAAAACCTCAGCAGATATATTGATTGGCTATTTTCCTCTTCTTTCTTTATTAATGTTTATTTTCAGCTCTGGGTTCACCTTTCAGCCGCTCCAGCCAATAGCAGAACAGCAAGTACTGGGGAGGCGGGGATAAAGATAGTAAGGTCCCATCTGATTGGTCAAATTTAGATAAACATCCAATACATAAAATAAATGTCATTTATCACACACGTCTACAGTATGTGTATTTCATATACTATTATTGCAATAATAATAATTTAGCGATATTTTGTCCAGCCCTACTCGCAATAGTATCAAAATAAAAAGAACAGTGATTTTTAAAAATAGCAGATGAAGCACAGTATTTGTTTGTACTGTGCAATTCAACACTTCCATCATGCCATATTTACAGTATGTAGCACTTCATACAATTAATAATCACTTTATTAAGCACTATATTCAACATGAAAGTACATGTCATTGGTCATTTTATTTAGAAGTACAACTTTTTGAAGCATCTCTTCAGGGTGTTCGTGATTTTATTCACGCCTGTCTTTGACAGACTGAACCAAAAAATTTAACACCTATTATGTAACCACCACAGACTGATGGTAGTTGATGGTATTAGCAACACATTATCCAGAATGTTCACTGAAGCAAGCCGTTTGCAACTCCCGAATTTAAGTTTTGGCCTAAAGATCTGTTTACATCTGGTGATAATTTCTGATTTCAAGTGGAAAACGCTAAATATGCTAAAAACAAACCCAATTCAATTAAGAGAGTGAGCAACAACTGTCTGGCAGGGCAGTGATACATGTTGGTAGCAAGACTGAAGGGCATGATAGCTCTGAGACATCAGAATAGCAATTTCTCGATCATCGAAAAGTATAGGTTTTAGCTTCAAAAAGCACACCATATGCCAAAGTCTACCAAAGAACAGGTTAAAACTCCAGGAGCAAACAGGACAGTGTCTACTGTATGTAGTTGTTGTTTGATCATTCAAAACACATTTTAATACTAAGTGTAAACAGAGACTAAGTTACTATTGTATATCAATTTATTCCACCACTTCTGTTTATTTCTTTAATTGTATTCATTCATTTTTTTCTTTTACTGTCTCTAGAGTGACAAACATACACGTGCCACAGGCAAACCATTGATAACGTCAAGGTCAAGTCAAATCACGTTGGACTTTATTGTAATTTAGCTACATGTGTGGACATACAGTGGTACGAAATGTGTCTTGCAGGACCACATTGGTACATAAATAAGCATAATCATAAATATGAACACAACACTGCACGTACAGGCTATTTTAAATCTATACATGCTAACATACTTAAGTGGTAATCTAACTATGTTAACTATACATATATTATAAATACTTAACTATACACAACCTAAGTCAAACTATACAAGTGCTTTTACATAGGAAAGAACAATAGTGTGCAAGTGAGATATTTAAGAGGTATTTAAGGTTGAAAAAAGCAAGTAGTTCAACACAATTTGGGGTACATTCATTCATTTTCCTTCGGCTTAGTCCCTTATTTATCAGTGGTTGCCACAGCGGAATGAACCGCCAACTGATCTGGCATATTTTTTATGCAGCGGATGCCTTTCCAACCACAACACAGTACTGGGAAATGGTGTACATTCACAAGTAAACATTGTTTGTCTTATTGAGTCCTTGTAAGGTGGAGTTATTGTTCAGGCTTCTCACGGGTCAGGGAATTTCTGGAATATCCAAGTATGGGAATATCATTCATTCATTCATTTTCTTTTTGGCTTAGTCCCTTTATTAATCTGGGGTCGCCACAGCGGAATGAACCGCCAACTCATCCAGCATATGTTTTACACAGCGGATGCTCTTCCAGCTGCAACTCATCACTGGGAAACATTCATACACACTCATTCATACACTACGAACAATTTAGCTTATCCAATTCACCTATAGCGCATGTCTTTGCGCCCAGCCCGGGGCTCGAACCAGCAACCTTCTTGCTATAAGGTGATTGTGCTACCCACTGCACCACCTTGACGCCCCAATGGGAATATCCTTTTTAACAAAATGTCATTTTTCTATACAATATTTTCCAAAACAATAGTATCCAAAACACAGCAGCAGCCTGTTTTTCTATGCGTTATAGGTCATGGAAATCCAGCTTTTAGTCAGGGAGTTTGATATTTGTCTTCGAGTGGGAACGCTGTTTGTTGTTCCTGTATTACTCAGTGTTAATGTCTAGATGCTGCAGTGTGTAATGGAGACGTGAGCGCTGGTAAATGTTTTCTGCTGTACTGGAAACTAAATCAAAAAGCTGTACACGAATCCCATCAAATTTTAAATGTCATTTGGAATGAGAGCCGGATCAAAACATGCCACCGGTGTGAACTGTGTGTCGACAGCCTGACATTAATTCAGTCTTGGGCCTAAATCTTGACTGTCTATGTGTGTGTGCTTTCAGAGAGGAACGTGAGCGCTGGATCCGGGCCAAATATGAGCAGAAGTTGTTTTTGGCATCGCTGACGTGCACAGAGCTCTCTCTCGGACAGCAGTTACTGCGGGCCACAGCGGAGGAGGACCTGCGTTTGGTGGTCATTCTGCTGGCCCACGGCTCCAGAGATGAGGTCAACGAGACCTGCGGGGAAGGTGATGGCCGGACCGCCCTGCACCTGGCCTGCCGGAAGGGGAATGTTGTGATCACGCAACTGCTCGTATGGGTAAGAGCTGTAGCACACGTTATTTTTATCACACCGCTGGCTAGAATAATGCGCGTTTTGAGCGAAGGCCTTTTCACACCAAAATGTGAAACCTAAAAAGCTCCAGTCAGTTCACACCAAGAGCAAGTATCTATCAACCCGTGCAAACAAGTTAACCACCTTCATTTAAGCAGTAGAAAAATAGAACAGGACAGTTAGTTGATGACGTTTAATTGACTAACCTTTGTATTTTAATAATGCAATAGAAAATTATAATAAACTACACAGCAAAAAGACGAGTGTTGAATTAACTCTCACAGAGTTGATTTCAACACTTTTTATGAGTTTGTATAGCTCCACACTTTCTGGAGGTAAATTAACATTATACAAATACATAAAAATATAACACTAAAGGTAAGTTGTTGTTTTTTTGACTCCCAAAAAGTGTTAAAACAACTGTTATACAAATATCATAATTGAATAAATATAATAGCTTAAAATGTACTTACCGCCAAAAACTACACCATGCAGTTAACGATTTCTCTCAGAGACCGACTAACTTGAAATGTGTGGGGGGCTGAGTGCTTGGGCGGAGTATCATCATAACTCCTCGTAGGAGTAAAAGCAACTCTGATAATCAACTCTTTTAAATGACTCCAACACTTGACACGACTCTACATTATATGTGTTAAAATTACATTTTGAGAGTTGAAATTAACTCAGAAAGATTTAACATCGAAATTTCAACTCCCCAGTTTTTGCTGTGTATGATTAATTAAAACATCAGTTGTTCATTCTTAGGTTATGTTAGTAAATGCAAAAAAAAAAAAAAAAAAACTTTTTTGTAAAGAGTTACCAGGCAATTTTTGCAAAGGCAATATTATTAGCCCTTCTGTGGTATTTTAATTCTTTTCAAATATTTCTAAAGGGATGTTGAACAGATTCCTGTAATCATTTTTACCATGTTTGTTTCTTTTTCTTCTTAGTTATAAGAAATTAGTCATTAAAACTATTATGGTTAAATATGTTGAGAAAGAATACATGTTCTCTCGGTTAAACAATGCTTGGGGACAATTCATTCATTCATTCATTCTCATTTCGGCTTAGTCCCTTTATTAATCTGGGGTCGCCACAGCGGAATGAACCGCCAACTTATCCAGCATATGTTTTACGCAGCGGATGCCCTTCCAGCTGCAACCCATTTCTGGGAAACATCCATACACACCCATTCACACTCATGCACTACGGACAATTTAGCTTACCCAATTCACCTATACCACATGTCTTTGGACTTGTGGGGGAAACCGGAGCACCCGGAGGAAACCCACGCCAACACAGGGAGAACATGCAAACTCCACACAGAAACGCCAACTGACCCAGCCGAGGCTCGAACCAGCGATCAGCGACCTTCTTGCTGTGAGGCGAACGTGCTACCCACTGCGCCACTGTGAGGCCCTTGGGGACAATTTTGAAATAGAATTTTAATCTCACAGGTAATGAATTTTGTCTTCGGCTGTTAATTAATTCAGTCATGCAGCATGCTAAAAACAATTATCAGTAACAAACTGTTTCAAATATTATGTAAATTTGACGTAAAGCATAAAGCATAGACATATACGGTAGCATCATTGCGCTTTGGACATCCCGAGCTTGAATGCCAGCACACAGACCTTTCCCAAACCCCCCATCCCTTTTCTCTCTGTCTCTCCAACTTTGCTTCCTGTCTACATACTGTCCTATCATAATAAAGGCAAAGAATACATCTAAAAATCTATATATTTATATATTATATAAATTATAACAAAAAAAAGCATATTACAGGGTCTAGTTAGGAGATGCTGAAGTAAAATGGTAAAACTCCCATTATAATGACTTTCAGCACTGTGGTTTATGAGAAAATATGCGAGAACACACTCAACAAAACGTCTGTTTGCGTTGTTCCACAAATTGATGTCCTTCATTTTATTTGTTGCACTTTAATTGCTACTACCATAATAGCCTAGTTAAATTGTGGTGCTTTTTTTTTTGCTCCAATCTTGAATTCGTGGGACATCTTTTGGTATCATTTTTGCTGTAAACCCTCATTCATTTCTTACTCCGCTGTGCAGTACACTCATAAGCTCCAATCAAGATGTTTGTACATTTTAAGCGATGATGTCAAACAATAACTGAAACGGTCTTCATCTCTTTTTCTCTAGTACGGTGTGGACATCATGGCACGGGATGCTCACGGCAATACGGCATTGGCGTACGCACGGCAAGCTAACAGTCAGGAGTGTATGGACGTGCTTCTTCAGTACGGCTGTCCCGACGAGCGTTACCCGCTCATGGCCACACCCAACCTGTCCCGCAGGAACAATAACCGCAATAACAGCTGCAGCAGCATGAACAGTGCAGTTATATGAGGAACAAAACTCAGTAAAACACTCACATCCATCTCAACATGTATTCTGGCCCGCACTCCTCCCTATACACACCCCTTCATATGTACAGCTCCACCACTACATCACAATCATGACACTACAGCAGACCCAAACACTGATGATGATGATGACGATGATGATGAAGCAAAAATCTAAACCCTGCTCTTTGCTTTTCTGTCTGCGCCAGTTTAAACTACCAAGTGCATGTTGGGAGAATAGAGTGTGGATTTGGTAAGCGATGGAGTTCAATGGATGACAAAGCGAGACGGGAAATGTTGGGGCAGTGTGGAGGATCTTCAAAAGAAGTCCCAGAGAACTCTGTATGTGTCTGGACTTTCATCTCCATATTCACATTGCTCTGTCAATCTAGTTTATACTTTCAGACTTTAAATCTGTTCGGACTGTTTGTTTGTTTTCTCTGCCATTTATGCTAGCATGTCCACCTTGTCGTTTCTTCCTGCTTTTTAAAGAAACACTCCACTTTTTGGGGGGATACGCTCATTTTACAAGTCATGTTATGGTTAAACAGTTGTGTTTTACTGTTTTTGAATCTATTCAGGCGATCTTCAGGTCTGGCGGGAGCACTTTTTAGCTTAGCTTAGCATAAATCATTGAATCGGATTAGACCATTAGCATCTCGCTCAAAGTTTTTAAAAAAAGAGTTTTAATAGTGTTCTTTTTTTTTAAAGCTAGACTCTTCTGTAGTTTCATCATGAACTAAGACTGTTGTAAAATGAAAAGTTGCTGTTCTGGCATAATAATCAAGAAACTTTGCTGCCATGCCATGGCTTCAGCTGATGTTATGAAAAGCTGTTACCTAGCTGTGGACAATTTTCTTACCGACCTAGAAAATAGCAACTATTCATTTTCCATCAGATCTTGATCTTGATTCCATTAGTACTTGATCTAACTACAGAATTGACAAGCTTTAAATAGTAAAATTACCAAAAATCTTTTTTGAGTGAGAGGCTAATGGTCTAATCCAATTCAATAATCTATGCTAAGCTAAGCTAAAAGTAATCGTGCCAGACCCAGAGATTGGCTGAATGAATTATAAAATGGTAAAAGTCAACTGAGTGTAACTCTAGACCTAGACTTGAGACATAAACAAGCCTATTTGCAATAAATAAACAAATAAATAAAAGTGGAGTGTTCCTTTAAGTAGTGTGAAAGGAACGTCACCCAAATGTTGAGTCGTAACTTTAAGGTTTGAATTTGACCTTTTAAACCATTTTTTTCTTTTTCAACATTGTTGAGTAGCATTTGTCTTAGCACTCATTACTGGACCGACGGAAGATTCTTAAACCATTTTAAGACTTGCCTTTCTCCAGAGTAAAAGGGAAATAAGTTTTTATTTTCACCAGCTTTTTTTAGCACATCTTTTAACCAGCCAAACTGGCCTTATTTGTTGTCCATCCATCGACTCCTGATTTACTTCAAGTAAAGTGTACAAATTGAGAAGAACCACATTATTGATTCAGAAGTTGGCTTTTCCCCTAATTTAAGAACAGAAAAATCACAGGTAGGTAGGTTTTAGAATATCTTAACACACAGGGCTTTTTGTCAAGCAAGAGACTGAAATGGTGGCCGTCACTTTCATGCAGTCTCAGGTCGTCTCACCCTGTAGAGTCCTGAAGCTGGTGTATTCTAGAGAAGAGAAGGGCTCTTTGGGTCTTCAGTCCCAATCTGTACATACTCTCCTTCCTTCTCTGTCATTCTGCGTTTTCTCGAAGTAGTGTACTAAATATAGAACAGTATTGAAGACAGTCCCCTGGCAAAAGCGTTTATTATAAATATTTGACCTCACCCTCTGTTTTGCAAGTTGTGCCTGTTTGAGTTAACTTCTCTCTGTCGTCTTTTTCTCAGACTTAGACTTTTTCCTTGCCTTCATATTCTTCCTCTTTCCTGTGTTTTAAGGAGTATTAAAGCAATACAAAGCCAAACTTCAGCCAGGTAGATGGACAAGTAATAATTTTTCACCTTGTTCTTGGACGTTAATCCTGCTGCTGTTTTTTTGGGGGTTTTTTAGAGAGAGAGAGAGAGAGAGAGATGTAAAGCCGATGTCAGTCTCAGGGCGTATATATATTTATCATCACACAAGATCCCATGCAGGATTTGATATTGACCTGCTCCATAATATGATTTGATAGGCTTTGATCGTTTAATCTCAGCTCCCATTGATTTAGCTCTTCACTAGGTAGTAGAAATGTGAAGGTACTCGACTTAGGGTTGGAAATGCGAGAGAGAGACTCTGTGTTGTAGAATACATATATTCCACAGTATGAACCATATGGAAAAGTCTTTAAGATAGTTGGTAGATATTTGGGATTATGTAGAGAGCAGTAGTTTTTCCAAGCCTTCAGAGGACACCAGTGAGAGCTGAAAAGCTTCAGCGAAGGACTTGAGGGAAGAAACTACTAGAGGAACGTTTGAGGTATGTTGATTTTTCAGCTCAAAAAGGTGCCGTTTTTTTCGTCTTGTATATAAACGTAGCAGGCCTTTAGAGGTTTTACCACAATGACCATTATTTATGACTAAATGCACTACAGATCAATCGTTGTGAAGAACCCACAATATAATGTCCACTTTGAATCCTTTCTGTGGAAGAACGTCGTCGTTTTTGTTTTTCGATCTTTTTGCATGAACGGATGTAAATGTTCTCTTCCTTGTGTAAATGTCTTCGTCTTCATTAAACTGTACCCTGACAGGTGACGCTAAAGAGTCTGCCATTTTATTATGAAAAAACCTTTTTATCAGCTTGTGAACGTGTTTTTTTTGTTGGTCGATCCTTAATCTACGTTTTTTTTAATCATCTATCCATGTTTAACTGAATAACGAAAGCATGAATGAGCAAATGAGACAAAAATCCAATCAATACTGCGACAGCAACCATCACTTCACCCCCTTTTGAGCAAAACAGTGCCGTCAATTGGGGATTTTTAGCGATACGTTCCAAGTTGCTTCAACATATCCTTGTTTTTATTTCAGTTCCCGTTGCTTTGTGTAAATAGATGTAAAAAATGGAAGAATGCGTAGTGTTTGTTTACTTTTGCTTTTTTTTTTGTTTGCGTTTATTACCTCATTTCATCCACAGCCTCCGTGTTACGTTCAAACCCAAGAGACCCGTTTCATTATTTATGAATATGCTAATCTGTATGAGGAGGAGCTTTTCCTTCTCTCACACACTATTGGGTTTTGCATTTGTTCCTTTATTCAGTCCATTGGCATCCAAACGATCATTCTGATTGGGATTTATCGGTGTTGTATTTCTAATTATTATTGTTATTATATTGAGTTTGTGTCAGCTGTACAGTACGGTGTTGAAAAATTATATCTGATGCAGAGTCTTATACTGTAATGTGTCTCTTTTCAATAAAAAGCTTCTTAATATAATGTTCTCCTCTTGATTTTTACTCTTTTGTTTGTTCATATTTATGGAGGTGAGGTCTACAGCCATGAGTTCAAAAGTTATATGTTAGTAAATAAACATAGTAATAGAGTAAACTTTGATAAACCTTAATGTCTGTGTACAACCTGCAAATCAGAAACCGTTTCCTACCGGACAGTATGGAAAATGCAAATTAAAAAAAGCAGTGATTTCTAAATTTGCTTTGACTTGTATTTCATTGCAGACAATATGAACACAAAATATTTTATGTTTTGTCTGGTCAACTTCATTTCATTTGTAAATATACATCCTTCCCTGTCATTCAGACCTGCAACACACTCCAAAAAAAGGCTGGTAATCAGGTCAATTAGTTAAATGATGTGATTTGAAACAGGTGATTGTAATTATGGTACAAAAGCAGCATCCAAGAAAGGTCCAGTCCTTTAGGAGCAAAGATGGGCAGAGGATCGCCAGTTTGCCAACAAATATGTGAGAAAATTGAAATGTTTAAAAACAATGTTCCTCAAAGAAAGATAGGAAGACAGTTATTTACATCCACAAATGCTAATGAAAACTGTACTGTGCCAAAGAGAAGCCCTATGTTAACAGTGTCCAGAAGCGCTGTTTGCTTCACTGGGCTCGGAGGCATCTGGGATGGACAGTCATACAGTGGAGATGTGTATTGTGGATTTGGACAAAATTACACCTGAAACATTTCTGTCACGTTCGCTTTCTCACATGAAGGCACAGGATTTATCAAAATACACGAATTTATTTACACTCACTCACTCACTCACTCACTCACTCACGAAAGACATGGGGGTGAAGACAGCATGGAATGACGATCAGACAATACAATACCGGACAAAGGACTGAACCAAACACAGGAGTATAAATACACAGGGAAGATGATTAAACTGATTGGACATAGGGGTGAGACACAGGTGAAACAGATGAACATTAGGAAACGGCGGGAAACAGAACAAAGGAATCACAGAACAGATACCTGACAATTTCATCATTCAGTCACTAAGTGAAGTTTCACAAACTAATTTCGAGAGGAGCACGTGATATGATCGACTACAGCTGATCCTTATCACTAATCATTAGCTAGCCTATCAGATCATTCCAAATCTACTATAAATATCCTGCCTAAATCTCATTCCCTATCTTCGTTTTAGGAACCCCCCCCACACCCTCTATCCTTCCCTTCTCCTCTTCCTCATTTCTATGATCGGGCGACACGGTGGCTCAGCGGTCAGCGCCGGTGCCTCGCAGCTCGAAGGCCAAGGTTCAATCGAACCAGTCGGCACTCTCTGCGTGGAGTTTGCATGTTCTCCCCGTGTTCGCGTGGGTTTTCCCCGGGTACTCCGGTTTCCTCCCACAGTCAAAAAACATGTAAATAAATGTACCGTAATAACAGTCACAAGCACTTAAAGCATACATACTGAATCAATTCTGTTTATACACACTGGGGGGCTATCGAGAAACACCTGATCTCGTATCCCTACTAATGCTCTTTGACCAGGCGGGAACCTTGGGCTCATCTATCTCCGAGCTCAGGGTTCTCTCCCGGGACAGCATGCCAAACCTGCTATCATAGTTGAGCATTATCTAAGTGTGAACTCTTGAAACGTCTTTTAAGTGTTGTGGAAAGGATTGGCAACATTGCAAAGTGGTAAATGCTTTAGTGTTTTGACTGTTTTTAACTTTTTTTGAAATGTGTTGCAAGAAGCAAAATTGGAATACGTGTTTATTATAAAAAATAAAAAAAAAATCATGAGGAACATATTAAATAATGTGCTGTTGTATTGTCTGCAATAAAATACAAGTCAAAGTAAATTTAGAAATCACTTCTTTCTTTCTTTTTATTTGCGTTTTCCCATACTGTCCCAACTTTTCCTGATTTGGGATTGATCAGAAATGTTTATTTTGCTATTCTTTGGTGAACTATTAATCTAGGGAAGTTCATGTTAAAGTTAATTGTTTTGGTAATCTTCAACCCACGTCTAACCATTTGGAAGTTGGAACTAGTGATGTGCACATACAAGCTGTAAATAAAGCAGTGTTTACCACCATTTTCACAATACGTTGAATGAGTGAATGATGTGCATGAAGAAAGCCCCTGCTCCATTTATTTTGATTGGAAGTTAATCAACATACTGAAATAAAAGTCTCATATTTATCGCATATTTATAATTTTCAGATCATCAAACTAATTTTAATAGTATGCAATGATAATACAAGAAAAAAATCTGTGTTTAAATTGATTTGCTTTATTAAGGAAGCAAGCTGTCCAAAGCTAACCGGCCCTACTTAAAATATTAATGGTCCCTTCCTGTTAAATCCTGAAAGAACCACATTATTTTAGAAAGCCAGGCCTGATTATTGCCAGTACTGGTCCATCAAGAAATCTCTTAAATATAACTTGACTGGCAAAATGAAGGATCTCAAGAAATTTAAGAACAGATGAGAAACAATGTCGTTGACATGCACCAGTCTGAAAAGGGCCACAAAGACATTTCTAAGGCTTTGGGGCTCCAAGGAGCCACTATCAGAGTCATTATATGCAAATTGAGAAAACTAGGAAAAGTAATTAAACTTCCCAGGAGTGAGAAGAAACGTCGGCCAATCAAAATTAATCCAAGAGCACAACAACGAATCATCCAGGAGGTCATAAAAGAACCCAGAACAACATCTAATGAATTCAATTAAGGTCTGTGTGTTCATGATTCAACTATAATAAAAGAGACTGGGCAAAAAGATATCCAGTTTGGAGGCAAAAGCCACTGCTGACCAAGAAGAGCACAAAAAAGATTGTCTCTCACTAGCCAAAAACCATCTTGATTATCCCCAAGACTTTTGGAAAACTTTTCTGTGGACTGAAAAGGCAGAAGATGAACTTTTAGGAAGGCATGTGTTCTGCTCCAAACACAGCATTTCGTAAAAAGAACATCTACCAACAGTCAAACATGGGGGTGGTAGTGAGATTGTCTGGGTCTGAATTAGTTTGTGACCTCGAGCTCAAGCACACTTGGGTTCTGCTGCATGACCATGATCTAAAACCCACCAGCAAGTCCAGTTCTGTGTGGCTCAAGAAAACAAAAGGAAGGTTTTGGAGTGGCCAAGTCAAAATACAGACTTTTTAAGATCCAATTGAGATGATGTTGAATGACCTTTAAACAGTCCATTCATGCTCAAACCCAGTAATATGGCTGAATTCAAGCAATTCTACAAAGAAGAATGGGCCAAAATTCCTCCACAGTGAAGTGAAGCCTTATTGCCTGTTATTGCCTGCTTGATTGCAGTTATTGCTGCAATGTTACAGCACAACAGGTTAATAGATTTAGGGGCAATTACTTATTACTCAGAATATCTTTCATTCATTCATTTTCTTTTCGGCTTAGTCCCTTTTGTTAATCTGGGGTCGCCACAGCGGAATGAACCGCCAACTTATCCAGCATATGTTCCACGCAGCGGATGCCCTTTCAGCTGCAACCCATCACTGGGAAACATCCATACATACCCATTCACACTCATACACTACGGACAATTTAGCTTACCCAATTCACCTATACTGCATGTCTTTGGACTTGTGGGGGGAAACCGGAGCACCCGGAGGAAACCCACGCGAACACAGGGAGAACATGCAAACTCCACACAGAAACACCAACTGACCCAGCTGGAGCTCGAACCAGCGAACTTCTTCTTGTGAGGCGATTGTGCTACCCACTGCTCCACCGTGCTGCCCCTACTCAGAATATTCATTCATTCATTCATTTTCATTTCGGCTTAGTCCCTTTATTAATCTGGGGTCGCCACAGCGGAATGAACCGCCAACTTATCCAGCATATGTTTTACGCAGCGGATGCCCTTCCAGCTGCAACCCATCTCTGGAAAACATCCATACACACCCATTCACACTCATACACTATGGACAATTTTTTAGCTTACCCAATTCACCTATACCACATGTCTTTGGACTTGTGGGGGAAACCGGAGCACCCGGAGGAAACCCACGCCAACACAGGGAGAACATGCAAACTCCACACAGAAACGCCAACTGACCCAGCCGAGGCTCGAACCAGCGACCTTCTTGCTGTGAGGCGAACGTGCTACCCACTGCGCCACTGTGAGGCCCTACTCAGAATATCTTTGTGTAATTTTAAAATTAGTTAAAAGTGTTACAAATATGGCAAAATTTGAACAAATACATAAACAAAACGAAAGAGCACAAACTTTTTCACAGAACTATACACTCACCAGCCACTTTATTGGGAACACATGTCCAACGAAAATTTCTAATCAGCCAATCACATGGCAGCAACTCCATGCATTTAGGCATGTAAACATGGTCAAGACGATCTGCTGCAGTTCAAACCGAGCATCAGAATGGGGAAGAAAGGTGATTTAAGTGACTTTGAACATGGCATGGTTATTGGTGCCAGATGGGCTGGTCTGTGTATTTCAGAAACTACTGATACTGGGATTTTCACACACAACCATCTCTAGGGTTTACAGAGAATGGAAAAAGAGAAAATATCCAGTGAGTGGCAGTTCTGTGTGCGCAAATGCCTTGTTGATGCCAGAGGTCAGAGGAGGATGGCCAGACTGGTTCGAGCTGATAGAAAGGCAACAGTAACTCAAATAACCACTTATTACACCGAGGTATGCAGAAGAGCATCTCCAAATGCACAGCACATTGAACCTTGAGGCGGATGGTCTACAGCAGCAGAAGACCACACCGGCTGCCACTCCAGTCAGCTAAGAACAGGAAACTGAGGCTTCAATTCACACAGGCTCACCAAAAATGGACAATAGAAGATTGGAAAAA
>CAIGQW010055671.1:8513363-8538748 GCA_903798125.1 Danio choprae | reverse complement strand
TTTTTCTTTTTCAAATATTTCCCAAATGACGTTTAACAGAGCAAGGAATTTTTCACAGTATTTCCTATAATATTTTTTCCTCTGGTGATCTTTTTTTGTTTATTTTGGCTAGAAAAAAAAGCAGTTTTGATTAAAAAAACTAAACATTTTAAGGTCAATATCATTGCCATTTACTTAACTATATTATAGTTGGCAATATTATCAATAAATGTAATAAAAGTTACAATGAAGTAGTACTCAAAAGTTGCACATCTAAATTTACAATATATCCTTTTATACTAAAGCAAATACCAGTTCAGTAGTCAGGAGTAAAATAGGAGTAAATTCTGAAACCCAATATATAAAAGCTTAAACGAGACGAAAAATAGCAAATGATTGTTTTCCGCCAATTGTGCGCTAAGTATCTCCCGTGCACATGTATGTTCAGTATGTGGAGTCTGCCAGCGGGTGCGCTGGGCTCTCTGGCCTCCGCAGAGCAGATGAAGGCGTTAGAGTCGACTCACTGTGTCTCTAATGAGATAAAGATCCTCTAATCCCCTTCTCATCCTCTCCTGCTCAGGAAGAGCTGCGGCTCCACAAAGCATCTGAGGAGGGGATGCAGAGCTCAGATCTGCCCCCACAAAAGCCCCCTGACCGGGAGGACAAAAGAGGCCTCAGCAGCCCAGGAAAACAGATGTAATTAAAGAGATTAGACAAGGCAGAAGGAGAGAAAAGAGCAATCTGAAGAAAGATGAAATGTTTCGTGCTTGAGAGGGGAAGTGGGAGTGCGATTAGAAGTTGGTGGCAGGAAGTGTGTTTGTTTTCTTATAATTCCCTTCACAAACATTTGCCGCTTGTAAGCTGTCGAGGGTTGACAGGAGCCAAGGGAAATGAATCCTCACGGCGAGACGCTGTAGGAAAAACTCTTTTTCATGCACCTGCCAGGTTTGAGTTGGATTTTTTCAATCTGGTGTAAAGAAAACATCTAGTATTCACATTTCTTTTCTTGCTCTTGATCAATTTGAGTCTGAAAAACTGCAGTTACGAAACACATTTTAAAGGCTGTTTTCTCTTGTATTCTCCCACACAGAGCCTTAATTCTCCCCTTCAGCAGAACCTACAGGAAACCTCGCAGTTTTATCCTTATTTTGTGTATTCTATAAACCATCATAAGTGTCAGCGTTTAAACATCACAGGAAAGCTGAATAGGTAAGCTTCATTAGCTTCATTATAACATTTGACAGAATAAACTGAAAATCTGAATTATTTGGGTTTAAAAAACATTCACAGTGAGAAAAGTGCCTTTAAAGATGTCTATAAGATATTTCTAATCAGAAAATTGAGTTTGGATGTGTTTACAGTAGCGAATGGACAATGTCTTCATCAAAAGTGATCTTTTTTTGCCCTTCCAGCTGCAACCCATCACTGGGAAACATTCTATTTATTTTTATTTAAAAATGATAATTTTGTATGCATGCACAATTTATGCCAAACGTATACCTTTACAGACTTGTTTGTGTGTTGTCCGGGGTCACAATTTGTTCATAGATAATTTTCCTTATTGTATATATTTTATTCTTCGAAAAAATATTTAGATTTTATTATGTTTTTCTTTCTGTCCATTATTATTATTTTTTTAATTATGGAGTAAATGAAAATCCCCAAATCCTCTCGATCAAAGAAGCTTTGGACTATAAATCTCAAAACGTGAATCAAAAGCTTTGAAAGTGACTCAGTCCAGCTTTTAGATATTCGTGCTAGAAATGTATGCAAATGAGTACATATTTAAGAAAATAATGGCTCATTAGCATATTTAAAAGTAACGTTTAGAAACTTGCAAATACTAAAAAATTTATTTAGATATTTATTTAATCAGTCGATTGGGTAAGTACAGTGCTGACTAGTGTTGTTTTTTTTACCCTGTTCACCTGCAATGTCTTGTCTTAAAATATCAGTGATGCTTCAGAAGCAGCAAAGCCTGAAGCATCTTGTCCAGATCTACTCTGATCATCTCTCATCATAAATCAGTTCCACTTAGAGATCCAATGAGGCAAAGCACTGGTTCAGTGCATTAACAGAGCTGTTCATCTATCATGATTGTGTGTGTGTGTGTGTGTGTGTGTGTGTGTGTGTGTGTGTGTGTGAGAGAGAGAGAGAACACACACACACACACACACACACACACACACACAATAACGGCATTAGAAATGCTAGAGAAGCCCTGAAATGAGGCGTGAGCTGCACCATCATGTTGTGATGATAATCCAAATGTTCAGAGAGAAAGAGCTGGAAAATCACATCCTCTAATCCTGCCGTTCAGAGACAGACGTGCTATAAGATCTTTTCTTCGAGCGTCTGCTACTATAACGTCTGTTATAATTCAATATATCTCTGCTACAAACAATAGGAGATCTACAACTGATCCCTGAACTGTGCGAACAGATGTACTTGACACCCAGTTTCAGGATGGGTTTTTAATCGCGTTCACACGTTTGCTTCAATCACATGTATCTGTTCATCATCACCTCATCTTCATCTTTATTTTATTTATTTATTTAAAAAATAGGCATTTTCAGGTAAAATAGCAAATAACACTGCACACAAATGTATTTAGTGAACATGATTAAACTTTCAAAGAATTCTCGGTGTGTGTACTTCAGGAATTTAACTTTTTTTTTGTGTGTCATGAAAAAACAATTATTATTTGTTCATTTTTATTGATTGACTGAAATGGATTTTTTTCTGAGATGATTATGGTTTGGGGATAAAATATTAAAAATATATTGTATCCGTTATTGTATCTTCCAAATATATATTGTATATGTTTTATATAAATATGTTATTTCAACATATTATTTAAAAACGTACAGTGCTCAGCATATATGAGTACACCCCCCCACAAATCTCTCATTTAGATGAATATTTTCTATAGGATGCTTTACAATATTATATTTGTGCATATACATTAGTTTAGTCAGTACTGAAGCCAAATCTGGAGCTAATCTAACAGAATAACTTACAATAATGGTTCAAAAATTAGTAGCCCAAATGTATATGTTAGGGAAAAATATGAAATAAAAATTTCAAAAATAGCAAAAATCAAGAGAAACAAAAAATATATAAAATTTTGTTGAAATGTAGTTTGTAATTTTATTTTTGCAATATTTTGCATGAATTTAAATGTAGTCTCTTTCCATTTCTAAAGATGTTCTGTGACTAAAATATTATTTTAATAAATATAACTGTGTAATAAATCTGTTTTGTTCAAATGCACCATTATATATTACCCATATTCACTGAGAAATAGATACAAATATTCATTTTCAAAATGGGGTGTACTCATATATGCTGAGCACTGTACTTATATTATTTTTATATTATTATATTAAATTAATCACAAATGTTTAGATGGTCTTTGACATTTAACATTAATATGATTACAAATCAAATGATAAGAAATTAGATATTAAACATAATATAGAAAAGAAATATTTTACAGAGAATCTGTAATTATGACATATACTGAGACATGATTTGTTGGTTATTTCATCCTCGTTTCGGATTGGCTAAACTCACCTGTTCTCTGCTCATGCAAATTATTAAAAATCTCTAATGATTGCAGTTGTGCTTATTATAAAATCATAATTTTAGAGTTTTCTTATACTACCTAATTATATTCACTAAAGGGGGGAAAGGAGACCAATATGAAAAATTTGCATCTCAGCATGTAATTAATTAGGTATTTGTTGATGTCAACATACCATTTTATAAACTTTTGAAAACCAGATACTATACTACACTTTTGCTTGATTTGCAATACTTTTCTAATCAACAAATGTTCATATATTTAATGTTTCAGGACAAAAAAAAAAATTATTTTGTTGTTTAGTATAAATGTTCCTGAAGTTTTGAGCTGATGTGTGTGTGTTTCTCTCTGGCTGTGCAGTCTGTGCTCTCCGTCAGGATTAATCATTGGAGGTTAATTTGACGTTGTTAATTTAGTGCAGGAGGGACAGGCTGGAGTGAAAAGCTGAGGCTCGACTCAATCCCCTCGGGCCCATTTATCTGTCAGACGCCACGGCCGGCCTTGATTACAATTTGCCAAAAAATTCATTAGAGTTTAGGAAAATGTCAGATCTTTCGTTCTCTCCCTACGTCAGCTCCTCTAGAAACACCTTTCAGCACGGTTTTCACGTCGCTTATAATAAACATGAATGTAGAGTCTGTTTTCTGACATCATCATGCATCATTGTTTTCATTGTGTGTGTGTGTGTGTGGCGCTGATGATGTCTGATCTACTGCAATGCTCAGGACCTGCATTATACAACAATAAATCTGCTATCAACAATAATTCACTTCCCCTGGGAAGAAAAATTTGTATTGCAGTTTAATAATAATTAACAACTGCAGTAGAAAGAACTTTTTCGCTTAATTGATTTTACAAATTTCACCCTGATTGGTAAAAAAACAAAAAAAGTTTAAGATTTTTTTTAATGGTTTATTCAGTATTGATTTTCAAAAGCCATAAGTGCATTTGAAGAGTTCAGATGCAAAAAACATCTCAAATGTTCTTCTAAAATGAGCACTTTTCCCAGCCTTCTCTGTTTACGCTCACTTATTTTAATTTAAAGGAACCTGTTTGTTTTGCCTTAAGAGTGGAATTACTGAATCTACAAACAGGAACCTGAGGAAAACGCTCATTTTAGAAAACAATTTCAGGTTTTTCCATCTGAACTCTTTACTTGTTTCCATATTCTATATTCCATATTCTGACTGTATTTAAAAAAAGAGGTTGGTTCCTGAAATAAAATGTGAAGCATAAATAAAAAGCATTTGACTGATTAATTGTCCATCTGTAAACTCATGTTTGCTGTTCATTTCTGCAATTATCAATAGCTTGCTTTAAATCTATATTCACTGTGTCTCATCAAGAATTAGGAAATTATTCAAGAACTGAATCGAACTGAAATCAGACCTTGCAAATTAAGGCTTCTGAATCGATACCAAGACTCAGTAATGATTTCATACAGCAGATAGTTATTATGCATTGTCCTTATTAGTAATTCGTATAATGTTTATACAATGGACACTGTAAAACTCTTACCACAATCTAATCGTCTTTTACCAAATATTCCCAATTTGTGCTTGATTTAATAGCTTAAATAAAAATGTAAATGTTTATTATAATTATTGTTGTTATTAGGTTATTAGTAGTAGTAGTAGTAGTAGTAGTATCTTTAAAAAATTATGTTCATAATAAGGTAAATATTTTCTACAGTTTTAAATGGTTAAATATCAAATATTAATCTATTCAATTAGCATTTATTAATGATGTATTTTTGTGTACTTGTTTTTTTTCGTAATAACTATGTAGAAATTCCAAAGTCTTAATTGACATTATACTGACTTGTAATATGTCATATTTGGGGGAAACAAGCTCAATGAGTCTCTTTACACCGTGTTGAATATGGCAGAATAATTTCGAAGCTAAATAGGTAAAGTAGGTAATAGGCTCCTAAAAATAAAAGCAGATGGAGTCTTTTTAAATAAGATTATAATTCATTACAGAGCCTACGAATTGTCAAAAGCTGCGTTGATACTTTTTTGTCTCTGGTATTGTAGGCTGTTGTAACCGCAGAGGCTGTTTACAAAATTCGGTTTGATTTACATTTGCGTCTCAAGGTTTCCGTCGTGTCCCGCGTGGGTCGAACAGGCTCGTTATTCCTCATCCTATAAAACGAGGCAGGTCGAGTAAAGTGAGCCGGAGATCAAGGCTGACACGCGGCTGTGAGTCTCTCACCCTGACCCTCAAATCCATTCACGAAGCACATCCTCCTGTCACAAAACTCCACCACCCACAAACTGACATGATTTCACATCATCCGCACTAACAGAGCACGAACAGAGCCATATGCGAATGGCGGAAACTACTGACATATAATAAGAAATTAAATTATTGCAAAAAATGCTGTTGTTATTATAAATATTAATCACCTATAAAAGTAAAAATACACAAATTTAAATAAGAGGTTTACCAAATCAATAAAATGGGGGAAGTCTTTCGCTTACATAGATTATTTGAGAATTATTTTGGTAGTACAGGCTATACAAACGCCGACTGCTTTGAGTTCATTTTCCCGAAAAACGTGCACGTTGCATTTTGAAAAAAGACAAATTTCTTTACAATTGTTTATGGTCCAGCTTTAATCCACACAATATTCTGAAGTAAACTCATGATGAAACGTTAGCAGGTTTTTCTAACAATATTAAATAAATTAGCAGCGTGCCCGTGACGTCTGAAATGGTTACAGAAAAGAGAAACGAATGCAAGAAAACAAAACAAAACAAAGCAAAACGTTGAAATAAAAAAATTGACCATATAAAATAAAGCACATTTTTTAAACAGGTGTTTTTTTTTTGAAATTCGAGGAAATGTTGTTAATTTGACTATTAATTGAATTATATCGTGTGCTTCAGCAGAGACCAGAAGTGCTCCTTTTAGGATAATGTTCATCTCTGCCAAAAAAAACAACACACGAACTAGACAGTCACACAAAACTAAACATAAAACCGATTATCTTTTTTAAATACACAGTGGAATATCAAGAACTAAAATGTGTTCGTGATTTGGTCCAAAGTCGGAAATAAAACAGCAGTTTTCTCCCAGTAAGAGGTCTTAGTTTGAAGCTTCTTTGAAGGTCTTTCGTTCGAGCTTCCTTTTCCACCAAAATTATATATATGTATATATATAGCACAAACTATCAGCCAAACTATCAGGAGTTTCCTCGGGGTCTCAAGAAAAGTTTGGTCATATTTAGTATTGGCCGATTTGAGTCTCCAATTTGTCCTGTATTACTAAAGCCCAGTGTATCAAGGTCTGGCCTGTTCTAACTGTTGGTGTTGGCTGCGTATCGCAAACCGACTAACATGCACCGGAATGGGCACCACGATTTTGGGGTTTCTGGAGGGCTCTCCGGTTTTGCTGTTGACGTTGCCCGCTTTGACCCGTTTCCACTTGGCTCTCCGGTTCTGAAACCAGATCTTGACCTGCACTTCGCTGAGCTTTAAGGCGTGCGCAATTTGCGAGCGTTCTGTGAGGGACAGATATTTCTTACAGTGAAACTCCTTCTCCAGTTCCAATAGCTGCTCGCTCGTAAAAGCGGTCCTCCTTCTCCGATTTTTCCCAGTGGATGTGGTGTTCCCGGCCCCGTTCCCACCGTGAACGCCGTCGTCCAGACCTCCGCTGCCGTCTCCGTCTTCCTTCTGACACATGGCGTTCCCGGGCCCGTTATCATCGGAGCTGTAATCTAAATCACTGTCCATGGAGAAGCTCTCGTCTTTCCGGTGACACTCATCCTCCTTCGAGTCGTCTTTGCTGTGACCTCGCACTGTATGGCAGTGAGGAAAAACAAAGCAGAATTATAATTCTTTCCGAAGAAGAATGTAAAGTATAATGAAACACAATACATCATTTAAAACATATTTTTGTTTACAAATAATCTGGACAATAATAAAAAAAAACTGTTGTGTTCGCGTCGGAATAAATCCAGTCTTGTCTCGCGACACGCTCTTCCGGTTTATTGCTGCCACTTTTACGCGCAATTACGCACAGTGATGGATCCCTTAGGAAAGTAGTTTGTACACCTCAAAACAAGAATTCTGGAACTTGATCTAAAATTGTTCCCCGTTCCACATCTCTTGCGATCTTTTGCGGTCTTTTTATATAGATTTTGGCTAAACTTTAATTTAACTTATTTTTCCTTAATCTAATTGTGAGTTTTAGATAAGGTCGATTTCTGTATACGTTGCAGTCACACGTCACTGTACACTGTACCAGGACTACATTTATTTTACTCTGCGTACATATAAATGATCCAGGCGACAGTGAATTTTGCTTACAGTTTTATGGACATTTGAACACCGCTGGCCTTCCAATCCCTCAATTAAAACGAGCTAATTTAGTCACTGATGGCAGCTCGGCCTCAGGCACTATTTCCTCAAAAACTTCATAGGGGCCTTTAATTCACGTCTTTGACACTGAACTCCTTATTGTACGGCTTTGTATAATTATTTCTGTCCTACATTTTTGACCCTCCTCGGTGCAACTAGGTAAATGACATTTATTAAGTTTGAAAATTAATTCTAGCTTGCAGAAAGCGGCCAACCTTCTTTCTCACATTGCACGTTACGATTATCAAATAATAAACAATTATTTTTAATTATATCTTTTTAATTTTGTTTTCAGTTGGAGAACAGATTAATCAGTAACCTGTCTGTTTTACTTGTTTGCATTTTTAAACTTTAGGCCTACTCAGATTTTTAAAAACAACAAAGTCAGTTAGTTTAATATAAAACTATTCACTCTGAAAACAAATGCGTGCAGAGTTTTGTCTCACCTGTAGAGGTGTGTACGGACTGCGAATCGTGGAACGACGGAATGCTCGTCGAATCTTTCGTCGCAAACGTTTTCCCATCCTCTCCATCCAAACGAATATCCTGAGATTTATCGAACATGGCGTGAATAGACTGAGAACCGAGCTTCCTCGCCGCGTCCTGGTGCTGCTGGGACGGCGAGGAGGAGAAGCCGCCGGGTAAGGTGGCCATTAGCGTGGATGTGAGCGCCATGCCCTGCGCCAGGCTGGAGCAGAAGCTGCTGGGTAAGCCCGGGATCGGGTGGTGCGGATGGGTCGCGGGGAGAGCGCTCTGGGGGAGTGTTGGAGGGGGTGGAGGAGGCGGCGGAGGAAGCACCACTGACCGGTAAGGCATGAACATGGGATAACCCGTGTACACGAAATGTCCCGGACTGGGCTGCGGCGGACCTCCGATGAGCGAGTCAATGCTGAATGCAGTGGTGCTTCCCACCGGACGCTGCATCATCATGAACGGCGTGCTGAAAGCTGCACTCATATGATCTAATGTGGACAGTTTCTGAAGTCCTGAAGTCTGTAGGAGCAGCTTTCTCCACTGCGCTTCTCAGGCTGGGATCTCACTGCTGGACAGCGTCATACACTGACACTCTCAGAGCTTTCGGTAATCCTCTGAATGACTCTCTGTGTGTGCGGCTCACAAAACCGTTGCATCTGTTTCTTCTTCCTTGATTCAGTGCCAGTTCGCCGTAAGAACAGAGCGAGATGAGTGCATTGAAACACAGACGAACGGCGCAACTCCCTTGCTGAGAAAAGTCTGGTCGAGAAAAAGGTCGAGCATCTCACATGCGCTTTATCGTCCTCCCTTGAGTTATTTCAGCGTCCTTGTCCCTTCTGCTTGGCCGCGTTTCATTTCGACCTGATGGAAGTCACAATAAATTGCTCCTCGCAGCATCAGCTGTGCTCATCAACTGAAGTGTGAGTTTGAATTACGCTCCTTCGGTTTAAGCGTCTCCACCATGAGCTCTGGCCGCGCCCACCGCGCCTCCGCGCCTGCTATTGGTCCGGTCTCCTCCGGTTATGTGGAGCTGTCCTGACGCGCCGGAGCCGCGAGCGCTGCTGCTGTCTCTTAAATTAGAACGTCACTAACACAGTCTCACATTCCAAAACAGTCAAAACAAGAATCATGTGAGACGTGATCTGATGCGTATTTTGTTGGCTCTGCGGTGGATTAATGGTTGTGCTAATGTTATCTGCATAATGTAAATCATACGTATGGCCAGAGTGTTTGCATACTCTAAGATGTCAATTTGGAAATATTTCAAAACTTTAACAAAAAGCAAAAGCAAAAAGTAAAGTGATGTCAATGAGCATAAACGAATCAAAAACCAATATATTTATTATTACAGAAATTCCTACTCCTTTGGTAACCCTTTAATTTAATTACAAATTCCCACTATTAACTGCCTTATTACCTGCTTATTATTCAGATGTTTATTAGTATTTATAATGTATGATCCTGATCTACATCCCTAATCCTGCTCAATACCTAAACCCAACTACTACCTTAATAACTATAAGCAGGCAGCAAATTAATAGTTTATTGGTCTGTTAGTGGTTTGCTAAAAGCAAGTTTGTACCTTAAATTAAAGTGTGACCGGGATACAGACCATTTGTAACTTCAATATGTGAGACTTCTGCTGTCATCCACTTATTTTACCTGTACACAAACAAATGCCTTTTATTGCTTGCAACTATGAACTGGTATTTGTTGTAATATTCATTCATTCATTTTCATTTCGGCTTAGTCCCTTTATTAATCTGGGGTTGCCACAGCGGAATGAACCGCCAATTTATCCAGCATATGTTTTACGCAGCCGATGCCCATCCAGCTGCAACCCATCCCTGGGAAACATCCACACACACCCATTCACACTCATACACTACGGACAATTTAGCTTACTCAATTCACCTATACTGCATGTCTTTGGACTTGTGGGGGAAACCGGAGCACCCGGAGGAAACCCACGCCAACACAGGGAGAACATGCAAACTCCACACAGAAACGCCAACTGACCCAGCCGAGGCTCGAACCAGCGACCTTCTTGCTGTGAGGCGAATGTGCTACCCACTGCGCCACTGTGAGGCCCTGTTGTAATATTATTTTAATTAACTGTCTAGTCAGCAAATTCATTTAGATAAGGTATAACTCTCACAGAAAAGAATGTCTCTTTTTGCATTGCAAAGCTATTGCATGCGGTTTCTACATTTAACTGAATCTGTTTGTAACTGAAAACTCACAGATGACACTACAACACTGGGCTGTTCATAATGACTTGAGTCACGGCCCTTTATAGCAGTCAGTCATCACATATGTCATTTCAGACGCCTCATGCCCAGATCCCTGCGAATCAGCAGTTAAGAGCCCTCATTGACACACATACACTGTCTGCTCTGTGTAATTCAAACATGCAATCATGCATCAGTACAGGTAAAATTCAGAGACATCATAATGAAATCATCAATGTTTTAGGGGGGAAGGGGGATTAAATAATGAATAATTCAGGGGAATTGCTGATCAATAAATGTGTGTCCATGTTGCTCATGTGTGCATCATTTGCTCCACATAATTAAAAGCAATACCCCCGTTTTCTCAGTTCCCGTGCTGTGATTAGTTCTAATCTTTGGGGACCTTCCTTCCCTTGTTGCACCCTAAAACCTTGACCCCTCACCCCCACCTCTGCCTCCATCCCAAATCAAGGGCAATCCCCTCACCCCTTCCCCAGGGTCACAAGGACACCGTCTCATTAAAGACAAGCCTGATCCGCAACTGCAATGCAGACATTAAATAGCAGTATTTTTCAATTAACGCTGACAAATTCAATCAAAATTCCATAGATTAGGATGAAATGAGGCATGGGTCATTTACAAGGGGATTTAATTGCACCACCATTAGACAAATAGTACAGCAGTCACCGTTCCGTTATCAATCATGTGAAGGCATCAATAGTACAGGGAGAGGATGGGGGATGGGGCGCGTTCTAATACGCCACGACTCAACCGGCACCGCGGAGCAGCTAATAAATACCCTCTTTTGTACTTATAAATTATCCAGTTTAATTAACAACATGGATTATGATTGGAATATGATTTAATTAAACCTTTCCTGCATGGTGGAGTGCAGAATCATCCATTATGTAGGAGCGAGGGGGAGCGTAACCCTGGGCTAAATTAAGAAAGGCCTCGAAACACTGACAGGCCTTCTGAACGGGACAACTGCGCAGAGATGATTCAGACAAGTTCTGCGCTTTAAACAGGAGTCTGCGCCAACTAATTGTGTAGTGTATACACAGATGGAGGCCCGGAGAAAATGCCCTGCATCTCTAAGAAAGGTTTACTCAGTGGACAAACCAATTAAAGACCTCATTGCTACTCGATGCAGTTTTGCTGGGGAAATGGATTTTGAAATGTTGCCTGCAGCATTTGACCATTCAACATTATTTAGTTACTGTGTCTCAGGCTCAACCTTTTCATCAAGATCCAAATGTCAGCTATAATTTATTCGGCGCACTTCACCTCTCCCAATGAAAACACGAGTCGCTGTTTCCCTCTCTCTGATCCAGTCGCATTAGGAAAGGGCATGGGCTCCAACACTTTCACATATATGTTTAATTTGCTTGCAAATTGTTTCTGTCATAGACAAATGGCTATTAAAACCCTGACCTTCGATTTCAAATTAGGAGATCTATTTGAAATCAATTGATTAACCTTTAAACGATCCCCTGATGATAGCCGATCAGAGCTGTTCAGGGTCTGGTCATGCGTGACTTCTGGTTCTCCCTCAGGCTCAGGACTAACACAGAGATTGATCTATCTCAGTCAACCGGTCCTCAGTGCTCCGCACTAAACCAGTCAATAACCACCCAGTTTAAAGCTGCTCTACATCCTTACACTCACTTGGAAAGAATTGTCTAGACGTGTATCCTATATGTGCTGAAGGCTTACAGCAGGAATAAAAGCTTCCTCCAGGAATTTGATACTGATAACTTAATTGCCAAACAGGCAGAGTTTTTATGTGCAGACTTCAAGGGGCAGTTCACCCAAAAATGAAAATGAGGAATATGGACTTGCACTTAAAAAAACTTATTTAATGAGTTGAACCAACACAATTCTTAAGGTTTTGGGAGCATAACTTAATTGTTTTATGTTGAATCCGCTTAAATTTGTAAAAACATTTAAGTTAACTTAATCGATTTGTGTTGGGACAACATGAAGGAATTGTGTGAAACCCAGCATTTTTTACAGTGTACATTTCAGTGGTTCCAAACCTTTTCTGTTGAACACAAAGGAAGATATTTTGAAGAATGTTGGAAATACTATGGAAGTCAGTGGTTACCGATTTCCAACATTTAAAAAAATATATCTTCTTTTGTGTTCAACAGAAGAAAGAAAATCAAACAGGTCTGTTACAAGTAAAGTGTGAGTGACCGACTTTCCATTATTGGGTCAACTGCTCTTTTAACTCAAGTATATTCTAAACATCTAGTTGTGTTCATATAATCATTTTTTGGGCATTTCACAATGTCTCGGTAGTTGTTCTCAAAAACAACACATTTTGCTTTCACCACAGTACAGAACCAGAGTGTTGGTATTTCCCTAATGACTCTCTGTGGTGATTGCTGTGAGCACACTCTGCACATCCTTCACTGTAGATCTATTCCTTTCCAATTATAGAAAACAATTACGTATAGCTGCACTACAGCTTTTCACCTCATAGCATTTTAGGTGAATTCTTTTTTTCTGGCCACATCTAAGGTCTCATAGCCCCTTCAACTTAAAAAAGAGCTTTTTTCAACCATTTTAAAAGTCATTAATGAACTATTAATTTTAGTTCAATAAAAATGAAAGTAATCATTAACATTAAGTTCCCCCCCCCCTCAAAATATCTGTAAAAATATTTCATTAGCAAAATATACAGGAAATACTAAAGAAATTAATGACAAAATAAAAAAAAAAGAAGTAATGTCCATCTTTCGGTGAATCTTGTCTTGACATCACAAAACTCTTGCATAATAATAATAATAATAATAATAATAATAATAATAATAATAATAATAATAATAATAATAATAATGCACTTGTGAAAACATTTAGCCATTTAATGTTTTTTTATTATGGAAACAATATACTTTAATATAATGTGTAAACCTAACATTTCCAAACACTTAATTGCTTATTATATAAAATATTAAATGAAAATGTAGAATAGTGTAAATTTATATAAAATGAACATGACCTAGTTAGACCCACTAAACTAATATATTTATTTGTATAATTTCATAAATAAGACAGTTTTATTGCTTAGCAAAAATGTAATCTTAAGAAAATTGTGTGCATTTAAGTGTGCTATGAATTACAGCCATTAAGGTGTACTGTTTTTACACACACTCAAGTGTCCTTTTTATGGCAAATGAATTGTTTAAAGTCAATAAAAATGTGTTAGACAAAATTTCTATTGAAGTGTAAGCTGTCATTAATAACCTAAATACTGTCTGAGAAGAGCCATGTTAGTGTCTTTACTAATTTGGCTTTATATCGCATACATTTGTTTCTCAGGACACCAGTTAAGCTTGGTAAATAAATGCAATACAGAACTCAACACAGTCCTCATAATAAAGCACAATTTAAACCATCGTTTCATTTTTAAAATGCCCTACATTAAATGGATCACACCACGACACAAGTGTGTGGCATGGTTCAATTCATCTTGCTTTATTAAAGCGAGGAAATGAGGTGAGGCATCAGTGCTTTGCACCCCCAGGGCACGTTCAAGACAGATGAACAACAGGGGCAAGCACAATGATAGCACAGGATTAGCACCCCACACACACCGCGGCTCTGTCCAACTGCACAAAGCGCCAGAGAATGGCTTTACAAATCCTCAAAAGCAACATTCTCATACTGTCACCATCAGTCTGCCAAACGCACCTCACACATGCCGTGCTGTACAGCTCAAGGAAATCAATACTGCTACTAAGTGTGTCTATAAAAGACCACCATAAACACGTCAGCTCAGTCACTAGACTCGGGAAACAACTAATAACTAGACATAAGCAGAGCCAAACAGAATCTTTTTTTGTTATTTTTGTACAGAATTTTGTAAAAATGTACGGAATCATGCAGAATAATTTCGAGATTGTATAGGAGCTAAAAAGCTAAACACACCAATTAAAAAACACATAAAATAAAAAAATTACTTTAGTTTTAAAATCCAGTTAAATCCACTTTTTGTAAACAAAGCTACAGCAGATCTCTCGTATTATACTCATATTATCTACTAGAAGACCAAAAATAATACTTATTAATAATACTACATATATTATAAAAATGGAATATATATATATATATATATATATATATATATATATATATATATATATACACACTCCACGACGATTACTCCACGAGACGAGATTTTTACCCTATTTTTAAGAAATCGTCTTTTCACAAATTGCTAAACTACTAGGTCCTTTTTTAAAATGATCTTTTAATGAATGTTATTTTACTTCTATTTTAATGAATTCTATGGAGTAAAGGACATGCAAAACTGCTAAATATTTTGCTAATAGCCTATGTGAATGGAAAATATTCATTCATTTTCTTTTCGCCTTGGTCACTTTATTAATCCGGGATCACCACAGCGGAATGGACCGCCAACTTATCCAGCATATGTTTTATGCAGCGGATGCCCTTCCAGCTGCAACCCATCACTGGGAAACATCCACATTCACACACATACACTACGGACAATTTTGCCTACCCAATTTACCTATAGCACGTCTTTGGACTTGTGGGGGAAACCGGAGCGCCCGGAGGAAACCCACGCCAACACGGGGAGAACATGCAAACTCCACACAGAAATGCCAACTGACCCAGCCGAGGCTTGACCCAGCGACCTTCTTGCTGTGAGGCGATCGTGCTACCCACTGTGCCACCGTGCAGCCCGAATGGAAAATAGTTTTTTTTTTTTTAAATAATTTTAAATATGAACAAAATATTTGCTAATACATAAATGGAAAATATATTTTTATTAAACTGGAAAAAAAATCACAAACTGCAAAACAATTTAAGTGCTTTTTAAAAAAATCTATATAATGAATAGTATTTTATTTCTATTTTAATGAATTGTATGCCATAAAGGACATGCAAACACTATATTTAGCTATAAACTCTACTGACTGGCTTCTCCCCTGTACAGTTTCACATGAGAAATTGAACTCCTTTCCACAAATTGAACTTAAAAAAAATTTATGTAATTTTTGGTATTTCATTTTTAATTTAATAAAACAGTTTCACTTTTATTCAGCAAGATTTCATTCATGCTCCCATAACTCACTCTGAGCTACTGGATGTGATCATGTGAATATGAAGTAAGGACTGATAGGAGAGAGTTGTTTAATGTAATTTGATACCACACGGGAAAAAAAAAATTCAGCTTTTGCACAACGTGTGTTCCGTGATGATGAAGGCGGGTGTCTCGAGTCTCCAGGAGTTCAGTGTGTGTGTGTCTGTGGTACTTTACTCACTCAGTAGGTGCAGAGAATAGTGTAAAACAGCAGTGTGTATGGCTTATCCTGTCGCAAAATGCTGCTAAACATCCTACACGACGATAATAGTTTGATTGCGGTGTTTACATGTCTGTACTGCACTTCAATAATGCGAAATAGAAATACTGCACATGTCTTAATTCCATTTGTGTTTAGGACGATTATTACTTTAAGCATATTTGAAGTGCTATTCCATCGCATGGTTATGAACCATAATGTGTGTGGCTGCAGTTGTAGCCTATGTTGGACCTGGCAGACGCTGAAAAATGTCACACTCGCCCAAGCAACCAAGTGACACGTGCAACTCCGAAGCCTGGGTTGCCAGGTGTGTGCAAAGCACTTGGTTTAAAGTTCAAATCCAATCCTGCCTCCAGTCTTCAATGCTATTTTCACCCTCACATACATCATATGAGATCTTGTCACACCCCTAATATATAAATATCTGATCGGCTGATAGCCGTGCGATATTCTGCCAGTAACAGCACTCGTACCACCTCTTCACCCTTCACCAACAAGCAGTGTCTGTTTTTTTACACACATTTACATAAGTAAATAAATAGACTGAATGATGGGTTTTAAAAATCTGTGGATTTCGTGTGCGCCTAGACATAAGTACATTTTATTATAAGTGTACCTGAATTTATAACGTATATTAAATTTTTTTGGCCAGTTAAAGATTCTGCTTTAAGCTAGTCATTTTTATGAAAAGGTGTTTCAAGAAGAATTATTCCAGTAAAATAATATAAAAATGTTGTAAAACTTCTAATTCATAATTTGATCTGGAAAGAAAGAAAGAAAGAAAGAAAGAAAGAAAGAAAGAAAGAAAGAAAGAAAGAAAGAAAGAAAGAAAGAAAGAAAGAAAAAGGTTGACTAAATGCTAAATGTCACAGTGGTTGTTAAAATCCCTGTTATGTGTTTATATTCATCAGTCTTTTATGTGCAGTATTTGTTTTATATTAGTGTCCAATTTGATTGGTTGTTGAATTTCAATCATGCATGTATTAAAAAGCTTAAAATAAAACAACAAGGGAGGTAGTGAGAGAAATCTGACAATAAATTTGTCCACAAGGATCAAAATAAATTCTGGCACAAAACAAAACTAATCCCACTGGTCACTGTGAAGTAAGTTTTTATTTAGCTGTAAAAACCTTACTTATTTGGTATTGCAGTGGATTTTCTGCAAATATGAGGAAAATGATGGGTCTAAATTAATTATGTGCAGTGTCACATGGTCAGTGCAAATTGTCACATGACCAGAGCAGTTCAATTTAAACAAGGTTACGGCTGCATGAAAACTCCAGAACAAAAGGTTAGTAAAGTATAAATAATAAGCTAGTAAAGTTAGCATAAAGACATGACAAAGACATTTAGTACATATTACCTGCACTATAAAAATACTACAGTAGGTGCCTTAAACTTTTAAGTTAATCAAAATAACCTTGAGTTATTTCAACTTAGTGAATGAGTGTGTATGGGTGTGTATGGATGTTTCCCAGTGATGGGTTGCGGCTGGAAGGGCATCCGCTGCATAAAACATATGCTGGATAAGTTGGTGGTTCATTTCACTGTGGCGACCCCAGATTAATAAAGGGACTAAGCCGAAAAGAAAATGAATGAATGAATATTTCAACTTACATCAATTTACAGACTTAAGACAGCTTGAATAACTTAATTAAAACAATTTAAATACATGATTAACTTAATGTGGGCCTCACAGTGGCGCAGTGGGTAGCACGTTCGCCTCACAGCAAGAAGGTCGCTGGTCGCTGGTTCGAGCCTCGGCTGGGTCAGTTGGCGTTTCTGTGTGGAGTTTGCATGTTCTCCCTGTGTTTGCGTGGGTTTCCTCCGGGTGCTCCGGTTTCCCCCACAAGTCCAAAGACATGCGGTATAGGTGAATTGGGTAAGCTAAAATTGTCCGTAGTGCATGAGTGTGAATGGGTGTGTATGGATGTTTCCCAGAGATGGGTTGCAGCTGGAAGGGCATCCGCTGTGTAAAACATATGCTGGATAAGTTGGCGGTTCATTCCGCTGTGGCGACCCCAGATTAATAAAGGGAAATGAAAGCCGAAATGAAAATGAATGATTAACTTAATGTAATATGTTATAATTAACAAAAAACATATGTTGTCATGACTTATTGATCTTAGAATTTTTTACAGTATACTTTTAAGTATACTATTTTGCATACTATTTTATTTAAGTATGCAAATTTTCAGCCTGCACATGTCACATTTGTGGCAAACCATAGTAAAGTTAACACCTTTAAATGTAAAAAAAAAAAGAAAAAGAAAAAGTCATTGATTGTTTCCTGGGATAGAATTGCAACTAAAAAAATATTGGAATTAAAATGGCTAAACTCAGTAGGATGTATTAACAATTTACACAGTTTGAAGACAGTCTGAAACTATGTTTAACAAGTTGACAATATTAAATCAAAAAAGACCACAGTGTGTTACAAAGTAATAAAATAAAACATTGGCTTTCTCCCCTAATAACAACTTGCAGCACTTCCCAAACAGTAGCATTAATCCACAGCGCCGTCTGCAGGTCTTCAGTAAAATTACAAACTGACTGCAAACTTTCAGACAGTATGCTAATCCCTGTTAAACGTATAGAAGTGTTATTTTGTCTGAGTAAATGACTAGTTTAAAAAAATATTAATTTTATGTAAAGTACGTTTAGTTGTAAACAAAAGAATCAAGGTAACTTACACGAAGACCCACACGTCAGCAGCTTACACAAACTCTCACGTGAACACGATTTGTACATTTAACAGAACTGTGAGGAATTAGATTACGAACAGAAACGAGAACTTTCGAAAAGCGCATTAAATATCCTCAATTGTCTTGCCCCCACCATCAACTCTACGCAAAACTACCAGACACGTCAATCACAGAGCAGCTTCTAAACGCCCATAAAAGGGAAATCCAGATGTGCCCTGGCTAATTATAGTCTTTTCAAAAGCATCAGCAGCATTCACTCTCTACAGAGCTTCAGAAACAGACACCGTGCTCCATGACTAGACATCAAATTTGCGTTGTTAACAAGCCGAATTAAACTACCGGGACATCCACGAGATCAGCTGTCCAGACGTTAACAATCCCTGTGTACTCTGCTCCCAATAAACGTTTCGAAATTAAATTTGCTTTTTAAATTTACCTCAAACGCATCTCCGACAAGTCCCAAAGCACATTTATTCAATTACAATCCACATAATATCCTTTATAAATACATGTCATTCAACAGATTTAAAGCCGCTTTCTGACGCAACAATTGGGTTAGAACAGACTCAATTGGTTTTCTCTCTAAGTTAAAGAGCAGTCAGTTCCATTAACATTAGCAGCTACACAGACCGACGATTGTCTCGTGTATTGCTCGGCTAGACGATACATGAAGTTATGTGCTGTTTAACACGTGAGAACAACTCGATTAGAACACACACTGGTCATTTATAACCTACTTGCACGCTTCTGTGTGAATATAAACTTTAAAGCCATATACTTAAACGCAATATTTAAGAACGTGGTTAAAATTGATTTCCTGTCTTGTTACAGTGTCTGAGTAATGGCAGCTTCACGGAGCTCTGAGAAAAAGCTTTGATGGATTTAAGAATAACCTTACTGACACCATTTAGTTCAGCCTCATCAGTGGAAGAGGGTAAGAATATAAAAAAAACTCCAGGCGACCTGTGAATTCACCTTTATGTGTCAGAGAGACAACAAAATTCAGACTGTGACAAAGAGAGGGAGAGAGAGAGAGAGAGAGAGAGAGAGAGAGAGAGAGAGAGAGAGAGAGAGAACTGTGGAGTTAACCCTGTATAGATATCTGTTTGATAAAGTGTAAAGTGTCTGGTAGTGGATCCAACATCATTACGACGAGAGAGGGCCACAATTTACACAGACCTCCAGAGCTTTAATGAGTCTTTCTTTGCTAATTAGTTCTGTATGAGCTTACAGTAGTACCAAGACCTCTCCCTCTGCTAAAGCACAGAATTGAACAGAACATGTCTAAAAAAAAAACATGAAATGATTTACTATTTGTATGTTCGCAAGGGTCAGTAGAGGGGTGCTCTTTTTTTCTTTACTTTTTTGTGCAAGAACATGATGAGCATGTTTTTAGCTTCTGTGTTAGTACTTTTTTTTTTAAAGTAGAGCTTGTTAGTGTAATACAACAGTTACTGTAAGTAAATCCATTGCTAAAGGAATATTATTAAGCAATATGAAATCTTAAAAAACATAGTTGACTTAAGTATAAAATCCTAGTGAAATCAATGAATAAATAAATAACAGAAGCGATTCACTTCTCATTAATGTTTGATGAACTTATAGTGAGTCGACGTCATGTGGTGCAGAAACATTAACAGAAAAAAGCAAAGCAACTAACATACAATAGTATCATTTGACCTCTTAAAACATAATAGTATTTCACATTTCAATGACACATTTCAATGTTTCCCAGAGATGGGTTGCAGCTGGAAGGGCATCCGGTGCGTAAAACATGTGCTGGATAAGTTGGTGGTTCATTCCGCTGTGGCGACCTCAGATTAATAAAGGGACTAAGCCGAAATGAAAATGAATGAATGAATGAATTTCAATGACAAGGCGTGTGGTGAGGGCGTCATGGTGATGCAGTGGGTAGCAATCGCCTCACAGCAAGAAGGTCACTGGTTCGAGCCTCGGCTGGGTCAGTTGGCATTTCTGTGTTCGTGTGGGTTTCCTCCGGGTGCCCCGGTTTCCCCTACAAGTCCAAAGACGTGGTATAGGTGAATTGGGTAAGCTAAATTGTCCGTAGTGTATGAGTGTGTGTGCGAATGAGTGTGTATGGATGTTTCCCAGTGATGAGTTGCAGTTGGAAGGGAATTTTATCTCAATGACACTCCTGTAAAATAGGGTTCTTAATACATTCATTCATTCATTTTCATTTTGGCTTAGTTCCTTTATTAATCTGGGGTCACCACAGCGGAATGACCAGCCAACTTATCCAGCATATGTTTTACGCTGCGGATGCCCTTCCAGCTGCAACCCATCACTGGGAAACATCCATACACACCCATTCACACACACATACACTACGGACAATTTAGCTTACCCAATTCACCTATACTGCATGTCTTTAGACTTGTAGGGGAAACCGGAGCACCCGGAGGAAACCCACGCAAACACGGGGAGAACATGCAAACTCCACACAGAAATGCCAACTGACCCAGCGGGGGCTCGAACCAGCGACCTTCTTGCTGTGAGGCGATTGTGAGGCGAGGCAACACCGTGCTGACCTTCTTAATACATATTAATGTGAAATAGATCACTGATGGCTAAGCTTTGAGTTTAATGTTCTATTCCACCATGTTTGTTTTTATTTCCTGCATGCTGTTTTAATTTGAAAGGAAATTTAAAGAATTTTGCCAAATTAATAATATGCTAAATTTAATAAGTGAGAAGGATGCACCGTAAAAATTCATCTTTAGAAAATTGCTTGATTTTCTATGGCCACAGATTCAGTGTTAGCCCTGGCCAGCCTGGTTTTTCAGCACTTACAACATAATGGCTGAATTTCCCTCTTGCCCTTATAGTCATGTAAAAATGAATACTCCATAATGACCATCTAAATGCTGTATCTCCTTTCTGATGACATGCATCATCCCTTTATCACCTCTTAGCACAGTGAGTTACATGTGTTTTTTGTGTGTATGAACCTTTGCTAGAAAACATACAGTATTAAAAGCTATTTTGTGTTTATGTGTGTGTGTGTGTGTGTGTGTGTGTGTAAGTGAGCAGAAGGGGATTGTTATAGACTTTTCTAATGTGGCTCTGATGACAAGGGGGTGTGTATTCTGAATGGCTGTGGTTGGCAAGGTCACCGTGTCAGATTGGGTTCTATAATGTTTCCATGATCATAATAACAAATCCTCAAGGTTACAAGCGTTGGTCTTGATCACGAGGGAGCGCAGGGGTGGAATACATTCAGAGGACCAATATGCCACTCAGATCAGAATTATGCAACCATCTACATTTCTTATGTTAACCGTTGTCCTTGAGCTTTCTATTTTCAAATAAAATATATGTTCATGAATGGTGCTGATCTTTCTGGACCCCCAGGATAAAGCTGCATGGTGACATGGAAAATGTGCTTTAACAATGACATATAAATTGCAAGGGTCTATTTTCTCCAGGAGAACAGGTCAAGTTTCAGGTGCTTGACAACAGTGAAGGCTGGTCTATCCAATGAAATAAGCCACAGAATTGAATTTTTAAACATCACCTTTAGTCATCATCCCCACCCATCATACCAGAGATCCAGATTTTTATTGATTGCAGTTACTGACATTTTTACTTGGATGTTGAAAAGCCCTACATAATCATTGCAACAGGATTGGATCTCATTTGTCTTATAGCTTTAGCCAATCAGCATGTCATCTCATTCTATGAGTATGTTTACACGCACAATCATAATACGATTATAATGGAATTTTGGCAAAATTCGGATTCAACTTTATATCATATAAACACAATGCTTTGATTAAAGAAATGTGATTGATCTATCGTAGTAACCATAATCACATAAAACTATATATATTTCTTTTTTTTTGCTAAATATGTAGTGGGGCGACATGGTGGCTCAGTGGTTAGCACTGTCACCTCACAGTAAGAAGGTCGCTGGTTCGAGTCCAGGCTGGGTCAGTTGGCATTTCTGTGTGGAGTTTGCATGTTCTTCCTGTGTTCGCATGGGTTTCCTCCTGGTGCTTTGGCCGTAGTGTATGTGTGTGAATTAGTGTGTATGGATGTTTCCCGGTACTGGGTTGCAGCTGGAAGGGCATCTGCTGTGTAAAACATACGCTGGATAAGTTGGCGGTTCATTCCGCTGTGGCAACCCCTGATGAATAAAGGGACTAAGGAAAATGAATGAATAAATATGTAGTTAACTTGATTGTCTGTATATAGCCAATGTAACGCTAGCACATGAAAAATACTATAGTAATTTATAGTAAAAATACTTAAGTGTTTAAAACCATATTAAAGTCTAGCTATTATAGGCCTAGTGTATGTGTTTAGTACAACTTTTTATTAAATGCTACAGCATACTGTAACTATCATAAATATCACGTCATAATTATCTCATAACCCAGAAAGAAGTTGGGATTTTATATTTATCAGTATTATTCATTCATTCATTTCTACCTCAGTCCCTTTATTAATCAGGGGTCACCACAGCGGAATGAACCGCCAACTTATCCAGCACGTTTCACGCAGTGGATGCCCTTCCAGCTGCAACCCATCACTGGGAAACACCCATACACTCTCATTCACACACATACACTATAGACAATTTAGCTTACCCAATTCACCTATAGCTCATGTCTTTGGACTGTGGAGGAAACCGGAGCACCCGGAGGAAAGCCACGCCAACACGGGGAGAACATGCAAACTCCACACAGAAATGCCAACTGACCCAGCCGAGGCTCGAACCAGCGACCTTCTTGCTGTGAGGCGACAGCGCTACCCACTGCGCCACCGCACCACCCTATCAGTATATTATAGTATATTATATTGCAGATTTATTAACATTTTCTACTCATATTTGCTACAAAAAAAGGCTGCTGTATCACGCACAATTTCTATTGTTTTTTATGCTTTTTGAGTCATCACATCATAACAATTATACCTGTTATACAAAACTTTAAGCATTTTCTTATAAATGTGTCATATAACTCTGGAAATTGGAAGTATCTGAGCTTTAGTTTGGTATATAGCACAAAGTCAGAATAATTCATGGTCAGATGTGTTGAAGTTTTAAATATATGCATTTCTTTAAACAGGAACATCTCAAAAAGCTAATTTTCTGAGTCTGAAATGAAGCAAATCTTTGGCCACCTCAGTCAATATTAAATATATCAAGGTTGTATCTTCACAGAATATTCCTTACATTGTGTAGACTGATTTTCAGTCAAAAACATTTATGTGACTCACAAAAAATTACTTTAGCTTGGTTTTCACAGAGGAGGTCACATATATTACACTAGATTTTGTTCTAGTAGCTAAAATACAAAAGACTGACTAAAACATTTAAATTTATTTTATTCTTATTAATGTTATTAAATAATAAAAATAAATAGGCTACACATTATAACCAAACATTCATCATTCATTCATTTTCTTTTCAGATTAGTCCCTTTATTAATCTGGGGTCGCCACAGCGGAATGAACCGCCAACTTATCCAGCATATGTTTTATGCAGCGGATGCCCTTCCAGCTGCAACCCATCACTGGGAAACATTCACATACATACACTAGGGACAATTTAGCCTACCCAATTCACCTATTCCGCATGTCTTTGGACTGTGGGGGAAACCGGAGCACCCGGAGGAAACCCACGCCAACACGGGGAGAACATGCAAACTCCACACAAAAATGCCAACTGACCCAGCCGAGGCTCGAACCAGCGACCTTCTTGCTTTGAGGCGATTGTGCTATCGACTGCGCCATCGTGCTGCCTTATATCTAAACAGTATATCTAAAATATATATATACATTTTTACAAATTAAGATAATTTCTACCTATTTCATTTTGTTTAATATATAATACTGTGATGGCAAAGTTTTCACTCTAAACCTTTTATTCACAGCAACCATTGGTTCTTTAAAAAGTGCAATATGCTAAAGATAAAAATGATTGTATTAAAAAAAACATGATTTTTCTACAACTGAGTAATGAGTTATGTGGATAATCACTTGCACTTCTGTTTCTCAAGGGCATAAAAGAGTCAGGTTAGTGCTTTTCTCCACCCCATCCAGAGAGGCGGCAGCAGTGGCCTGTGATTTCGCAGATTCTCCTGCTGGAGCTTCTGACCGGGCCAGGCTGCTTGCTCATTATGTGACTGGACAGCGGTGTAATTGAGATGAAGCACACCTGGACTATAATTGCTCACTCACCTGGTTAAACAGGCCCTTTCAGCAGCACTGCCTGCCCTGTCACTCTCACTGTGGGACTGAGCCGCTAGCAGAGCTCCGTCATACAGACGTTAGCTGACCTTTTAAAGTATTTACAAATGTGTAACCAGTCTGCTCTCCTCCCCAGGTAACTCATTATATGAGTAATGATTATCTCCTAAATGCCCGAGGAGACGGTACTCTCTCATCCTCACAACTGGTCTGATTTGTGTCTGAAAGCTTAGACAACTGATGCAATTTGCTGCTCTTTCATATTGACTTTGCAGTGTTAGGATGATTGCGTCTCTCTAAGCTCATTTCAGACTTACAAATAAATGTTCCATAAATTCCACAATGTTTGTTCAAAGTTGTATATCTACTTTTATGTAATATTTTCCTGAAATATTTAGTCATTTAATTTTGTGGACATTAAAAAGTAAAATTATTTTTAATGGGGGGATAAATAATAATAATAATAATAATAATAATAATAATAATAATAATAATAA
>CAIGQW010055671.1:8501116-8513353 GCA_903798125.1 Danio choprae | reverse complement strand
ATAATAATAATAATAATAATAATAATAATAATAATAATAATAATAATGGGCCTCACAGTGGCGCAGTGGGTAGCACGTTCGCCTCACAGCAAGAAGTCGCTGGTTCGAGCCTTGGCTGGGTCAGTTGGCGTTTCTGTGTGGAGTTTGCATGTTCTCCCTGTGTTGGCGTGGGTTTCCTCCGGGTGCTCCGGTTTCCCCCACAAGTCCAAAGACATGCGGTACAGGTGAATTGGGTAGACTAAATTGTCCGTAGTGTATGAGTGTGAATGGGTGTGTATGGATGTTTCCCAGAGATGGGTTGCAGCTGGAAGGGCATCCGCTGCGTAAAACATATGCTGGATAAGTTGGCGGTTCATTCCGCTGTGGCGACCCCAGATTAATAAAGGGACTAAGCCGAAATGAAAATGAATGAATGATGAATAATAATAATAATAATAATAATAATAATAATGGAGATAAATGTGATTTTTAATTGTTGCTACTTACTGTGGTATCAGATGATTCAAGAAGGTGCAAAAGTAACATTTCTATAACATTATGAAATGAAACATTAATATTGTCTCTTAAACAGCAATTCAAATTCACCAAGGAAATGTATTTGACCTGAAATGTTATTGGAAATTATAAACTAATTATAAACTAATTGCTAGTTACAAATGACTTCTGAGAGCATTGTAAAGTTTCCATAACATTTATGAAATATTCCCATTTATTAATAGTTTTCGTAAAACATTTGTTGGATGTTTGTTTAATGTTTGTAAAAGTGTTTCAGAGAACATTTATTCATTTTCTTTTCGGCTTAGTCCCTTTATTAATCTGGGGTCGCCACAGCGGAATGAACCGCCAACTTATCCAGCATATGTTTTATGCAGCGGATGCCCTTCCAGCTGCAACCCATCATGGGATACATCCACACATACCCATTCACACTCATACACTATGGACAATTTAGCTTACCCAATTCACTTATACCGCATGTCTTTGGACTTGTGGGGGAAACCGGAGCACCCGGAGGAAACCCACGCAAACACGGGGAGAACATGCAAACTCCACTAAGAAATGCCAACTGACCCAGTCGGGGCTCGAACCAGCGAGCTTCTTGCTGTGAGGCGATCGTGCTACCCACTGCGCCACCATGCTGCCCATTTCAGAGAACATTCAAAACTAAATTAAATTCTTAAAGAGATAGAGTTACTGTGGCTGAAAGAGCTCAAACATGCTGCAAGTTAACAAAGCTCATGAATATAGAAAAACATTAACAAATTTAGAATTTTATTTTCACCAATTTGACAATAAATGCACACAGACCCAAAAGCCCAAGAATTTATGAACCCAACTGCTTCCTGTTTAGAGTCAATAGTGTCTGCATTCCAGTTACATTTTTTTATGCCCTTCACTGCCTAACCTCCCTCCATCTTGTTCCCTCGGATGTACGTCATTGATTACCACTACAGTGTTGTGATGTCACAATCACATTTCATTCTGGGACATATAGGTGCTGGAGTATACATATAAATCCAACTCACTCCCTCTGTCAAAATTAAGGGATCGGGAGTATATCAATTTAAGCTTCCCTTGTTCACTTGATGAAGTGAAATGCACTTGAAAATGGTGGCAGAGATTCTCCCAAGGGAACAAGGGAGGGGAAGTTCATGAGTGCTTGTCTAAAAGTGAAGTGGAATGCAGGCAGTGTTGTTGAAAAGCTGTTTTTTTATGTCCTGGTCCTGTGGTTACTTGTATGTATATTTTGAGCTAAAAAAAATTTTAAATTAACAAACTGAGTTTTCAGATCTCCAACAACACCACTCACTCTCACTGCATTCCATTCGGAAGGGCTCATCCCTATGCCCTATTCCCTTTAAGGGTTTACCATCCAGAGTGACAGCTTCGAAGGGATTAGGCAGTGGTCACCAAACTTGTTCCTGGAGGGCCGGTGTCCTGCAGATTTTAGCTCCAACCCTAATCAAACAAAGCTGAACAAGCTAATCAAAGTTGGAGCTAAACCCTGCAGGGACCTCCAGGACCGAGATTAGTGACCCCTGGATTAAGGCATAGGGATGAGCCCTTCTGAACAGTGGTGGAACAAGATTTTTATATATGCTAATTTCAGGGGGTCCACTCCAAACAAAAAGAATATTTACTTAACGAACTGCATGAAGGGCAATGCGGTGGCGCAGTGCATAGCACAATTGCCTCACAGCAAGAAGGTCCCTGGTTCGAGCCTCGGCTGGGTCAGTTTGCATTTCTGTGTGGAGTTTGCATGTTCTGTAGTGTATGAGTGTGTATGGATGTTTCCCAGTGATCGGTTGCAGCTGGAAGGGCATCTGCTGCGTAAAACATATCCTAGAAAAGTTGGTGCTTCATTCCGCTGTGGCGAACCCAGATTAATAAAGGGACTAAGCTGAAAAGAAAATGAATGAATGAACTGTATGAATTTGTTTAGTAAATAAGTTTCTTAATTCAGTAAGCAGATTCAGAACATTTTAATTTTAAGGGCAATTAATTTCGTCTATTGTTAGACTTCAAATCAACCTCTCTAATATGATTAACTGAAACTGGGGCCTTGTTAACTTGTCAGCAAACAAACCGGGTGATAAACTTTGAAACTTCCTTTAGGATGTAAAATTTTTTGTTTTTATTTTGAAATCATATTTCTGGTCTTCAGGTCATCCTTGATTTGACAATTGCTTATGCGGCTAGCGAAACCGAAAATAAACTTCTTTCAACATATGAGATGTCAATCAGCATTAGTAACTGACAGTAGTGAATAAAGTATTGGGGTGGCACTCCAGACACCCCTCTGGCTCTTCCAGAATGTTTATGAATGTAATGCACTGTGCAACACCAAAAAACTTCCATGTGAAAAAAAAGGATCACTGTGAGGCGACCTTTGAAGTGGCAAGATTTGAGTACGTTGGTTTGCAATGGCACTTGGGAGCCAAGGCTGTTTTCACCTATAAGTGCCTCTCAGAAGGCAATATATCACATTTAGAATGCACCATATAAACAGGAAGTAGTTGGGCTCATCACTTTTCTGGGTCACCCAAACAAATTTCAATTGTGGTCTACGCTATTTGCAACACGTTTCTGTTTTTGCATGTGTTGTGAAAATTTTGCATAGACGTTGTTGTCAAATTGATGAAGATGTTTTCTTGTGTTTTTCTATATGCACGTGTTTTCTTAACTTGCAGAACATTTCTGTATTTGCATGTGTTGTGAGAATATGTGCACGTGTGTTGTCAAACTGGTGATGTTTTGACAATTTGTTATTGTTTTTCTCATTTTCGAATTCATGAGTTGTCAGTTTACTCACTTTTTTCATAATTTAATGAAAATATTGCAAAAAATATTTTTGTTAGCTGAGATAATGGTTTCATGATCTACAACAATACAGAGCTAGAGAATCATTCAAATACTCGCTCTAAAATGACGTTGGTGAATTAGTAACATTTTCTGCTGTTCTGACATCAGCTGCAGATGTGTATGAACGGCGGAAGAAAGTAGTTCCTCATACAAAAGGATTTTTAGACCCTCTGTGTTTGATTTTCTTTTTTATTATACATGATTATGCCGTCAAACTGTTGTATAAACGGAATATCACGAGTAGCAGTGCGATATGGCTGTATATCGTCACTGGTGGGACACTAGATAAAAATGACATTAAAAGTGGGCACAAACGTAACACCAGCCACAATATTCAGGTGACTTTTTATTTTCAATATCACTGACTTGAATGTACAGGATAGTGGGCTGTCATAGTGAAAAGCATATCTACATGACTTAAATTAATCAGGTATCTCAGTAGACAAAATAAGATCATTGGATTTGGACGTACCATGTCATTTTCTGACAGCCTTTCTTAGTTTCTGCATGGAGTTCTTGATACAACTTTGTTGAATTAATTTGTAACTTTAACAAAATGCTAATAAAAAGAACCCCACACAATCCCCACAGACAGAAAAAAGCTGAAAAATTTGAACTGTTCAGAGGACTCGTATTATGTTTTTTTTGTAATTGTCCATATTCCGTTTACTGCATTATGTAAACAGTGCGTAAAACAGGTTGAAGCTGAATTAAATCCATGCTCTGCAGCTCTGCGATGGAGTATCTTAAATACTGTAATATGTTCAAATGAATCACTCTTGATTTGCTGCATTAAAAAGTCAGACTAATTAACAAATGATTAGCAAATGATAAAAAAATTACATGATGTTGGGCTAATTAGCATAGCATTAATTGCTTTGTTTTATAATACCCAGCTGGCTAATTGTTCGTACTCTCTCTCTTTTCCATAATTGTTCCAGGAAGGATGTGACTGTGTTTTCTCTCCTCCCTACTGAGGGTCCTGAAGGTCACAGTTTGCTGCTTTATTTGAAGTATATGAGAATAATACAGCCAAATAAACAGCCAGGTAAAATAACTTTATTATTATAATAATATAATAACTTGGACAAGCAATTATCATTTAATGTAACTCAAAAAATCGAATTATACAAACAAAATCATGGGTTAGATCTTTATTCTTGATTAAAGCATGATTGACGTTGATGATTAATGCTGATTCACTAACTTGCAAACATATCTGGACCAACAGATGGGAGTATGAAGACGTAAATAATTTATTTACCTCCACTATTTAATACAAAGTGACACCCCAGAGATTTATTGCATCCGCTTGCGTTATGCTTTCATACTGACAGCAGTTAGCAGATCTTTGGGTCTATATGCAAAATAAAGTGACTTCCTGACTATCACAATGAAAATACCTATATTTACTTGTGGATCTGATACTGACTAGTCTTTGGTGGTATAAAAAGTCCTGCGATATCAAAATATGTAAGGATGTCTGAGCAGGTACTGTAAGCATTTTCTGTATTATAGGCAGATTAAAATTGTGAATCTCCCTTTTTTGTTTTCTTTGTATTATACAAGTAATTACTTGTATAATACAGAATATACACTCTATTGGTCATGTATGCTATTATAATCTTTAATATATACACTAAATTGTGTCAAATAAGTACAAATCCAACTGCTGGATTAAATTCAATTTAAGATGGTTGAAAATGTAATCATAAAAATGTAATTATTTTCATCAGCATTCATATTAATAAGCTGATTTGGTGCACAAATATTATTATTTTTTGTTGCTATATTGTGCAGTTAATTCCACTGTGGTGACCCCTGATAAAGAAGAAAATAAAGTGAGTGTTTTATTATATTGCTGAAATTTATTGGAAATATAATAAATATAGTAGTGTGCTCAATATTTTGTGGGTTTAATGCTACACATTTCTTTAAGTATTTGTTAAAAAGTTAAAAATGATATTCTATGACTGCCACTGTCACTTTTGTTTAATTATTTTTAATTACTTATTTAGACTTTCTGATAATCTGCATATAATAAAAATAATGATGATGATAATGATGATTTTAATAATAATTATATTATATTATCATCTTTATTATATACAGATTATCGGAGAGAACTTAAAATCTGTCTAAAATGACAAATAATAAAATAAATAATAAAAAATTATTATTACTACTTTTTTTTGTAAAATGTCATTGCAAAGCAGCATAGTATCTCATACTCATTTTCAGTGAGCAAACAGTGTGTTTGCTCTGCACGCTATCAAATGTGACAGCCTAAGCGAGGCTATCCTGTGGGTCAGTTTGCCAGATATCTCCTGTCATCTGGCCTTTTAAAAAGCTCACTTTAACAATCTCCATTAAATCAGGGACAACTTCTTAATGGCTCTGTCTCACCCTTCAACCCCTGGGCCAAACCTAGGGTTGCTAAAGTTATAAAGAGTCGGGCTGCATCACTACAAACAAAACCTCAGAGGTCACCGCTTGCTCCAGGACAGAGACAGAGCTGCATCACAAAACCCTGGAGACACAGGGACAGGGAAATAAATAGTAATTGCAAAACAATGGTTAAAAGGCTCCTTGAAATGAGGGAGTTGCTGTACTTTTTTTAGAGCAACGGCCACAGGGCGAGAAAGATCTGCGCTCAGGTCTCACTGAGACACAAAAGATGCATCTGACTAATCCAATCTGAATAATGTTTAATTATTAGCGCTCCTGAAGGGAGTCTGTGTAGGGGAAATGACCTATGAGAATAACGCACAGCCAAACGAGGCATTTAATTAAAAACAGTATGAAGAGCAGGAAAAGGATCATCTTTTATTCAGTAATTAGGTGCGCAAATATAAGTCAGCGCACTTGGGCACGTGCATATCAACATCTCACATTTAAATAAGCAAGTCCAGAAGAAAAACTCGCCATCACCCAGCTGTAGGGCTCTTTTTGTAATTTGGGTTAGAACACATACACATAACCACACACACACATACACACGCTTGTTTTTTTTCCATTGGCATAATGTATTTTATATTCTAAAATCCACTTATTATATCACCTTACCCTAACCCTAACCCTACCCCTAAACCTAACCCTTACAGGAAACCTGTAGCAAATGCTGAATGTGAAAGACACCGTTAAGATTTTGTAACAGTTTTAAAACATGAGGACAAAGGACATGTCCGCATAAACTCAGCACTGTAATACCTAGGTCACAACCATGCCATTATACAAATTTGTGTTCTCGTAAACTACCAAAACCGGTACACACACACAAGTTCAGCTATCTTTATTGGGACTCCTATAGAGGTAATGATATTTATACTGTGCAAACTGTATATTCTATCCTTTACCCCAACCCCAAACCAACCATCACAGCCCCGGAAGGTCAAAATGTACTAGTATTGCTAACTTGTGGGGACATTTGGTCCTCATATTAATAGGAATACAAGATACACACACATACAGGTATCTTTATTGGGACTTATAAACAATCCTACTTATATTGTACAAACTGTATATTCTATCCCCCTAACCCAACCCTCACATCAAACAATCTGCATTTTTACATTTTTCAAAATACTTCATTCTGTGTAAGTTATGAGTCATTTATGACCAAAACATTGTCCCCTGAAGGTCAATCTGTACTGGTATTGCTATACTTGTGGGGACGTTTGGTTCTCAAATCATAAGGAATACGACACACACACACAACACACACACACACACACAACACACACACACACACACACACACACACACACACACACACACACACACACACACACACACACACACAGAGCTATTTTTATGAGGACTTCCCATAGATGTAATGATCTTTATACTGTACAAATTGTATATTCTAGCCCTCTACCCCAACCTCAGCAAACAATCTGCATTTTTACATTTTGTTTTCATTTATTCTGCATGATTTATGAGAGTTTTCCTCATATGGACCAAAGAAAATGCCCCCACAAGGTCACAATTTACTGGTATTGCTATACTTGTGGGGACATTTAGTCTCCACAATGTAGCAGAATACAAGGTAGAGAGAGAGACACACACACACACACACACACACACACATAAATACTCCTGATTAATTCAATTAGATGTGAGCTGAAGCTACAAAGAGCACACTGAGGTGACTGTGTTTGTCATGCCCTATAAACCTGCTGAGAAGGAGGAGGGGATCTGCTGAGATCAGAGTCCAAGAGCAGGATAAAGATAGAATGGTGCAAAATAATAATAATAATAATAATAAAAACACACAAGCAGAGGAAGGGGGAGGGAGTTGATGATGTTGCAAACACATTACTGAGAATGAAGACATTTTAAATAGGTATCTGCTCCCGCGGGAAAGGAGTGTGCAGGAAGGGAAGTGGGTCAGAGCTGCTTGGCAGAGTTTCGTAAGCACTGAACACTAAACAGTCTGGGTGAAGATGTCGCACTGCAGCCCTTCTGGGAGACCCTGTTTGACTGAAGATTATACAGGCCAGTAAGCTCTGTGATGCTGAGAGCTTCCATATGATGCCATGTGGAGGGAGGAACCTGTGCTATTGTGTGTTTGTTCTCTGTGTTAAGAAAACCTAACAGCTATGTACAAGTAAGCATTAAGTACTAAAAAATAGTGCACAAGACTTGATTGTCATATTTAAAACCTAAAATCGTTAGAGTAAATGATGACAATTTTTTAGTGTAAGTCTATAGCAACACTTTAAATTTAATTGGAAGTACTGTCCTGAGAACTTCCTTAACCCTCTGTCTTTTTAGATATAAAGCATCAAAAAAAAAACAACAACAACCAACAACAAAAATAAAAACAACTAAATATTATTTCTCTAAAATAATGTAGGGCCTCACAGTGGCGCAGTGGGTAGCACGTTCGCCTCACAGCAAGAAGGTCGCTGATCGCTGGTTCGAGCCTCGGCTGGGTCAGTTGGCGTTTCTGTGTGGAGTTTGCATGTTCTTCCTGTGTTGGCGTGGGTTTCCTCCGGGTGCTCCGGTTTCCCCCACAAGTCCAAAGACATGCGGTATAGGTGAATTGGGTAAGCTAAATTGTCCGTAGTGCATGAGTGTGAATGGGTGTGTATGGATGTTTCCCAGAGATGGGTTGCAGCTGGAAGGGCATCCGCTGCGTAAAACATATGCTGGATAAGTTGGCGGTTCATTCCGCTGTGGCGACCCCAGATTAATAAAGGGACTAAGCCGAAATGAGAATGAATAAAATAATGTATCAGATAAGCAATCAAATCTTATATTTTGAATGTTTTTGCATTTTTGATTAATGTAATATTTTGTTAAATATAATTTTTTTTATATAATTGTATGCAATTTTGGAACATATAACTTGAAAAATTAACTGTATTGAAAATGTACAATTGGCAAATAAACTAAATCAACATACAGTGCTCAGCATAATTAAGTGAACCTTTTAAAAATGAATATTTTTATCCATTTCTCATTGAATATAGCTAATATTTTAAACAAGACCGTTTTATTTAACAGTTATATCCATTACAATAAAGAATTTTCAGTATAGTATGTATATTATTAATATAGCCAATAATTTTAATAATTTTAAAGTTATGACTTTTAAAATAAGGAATAGTAGGAATAGGAATAAACCGATAATACATTTAAATTTATTTGAGTTAATGTAATATATGAGCAATATCACACTCGTAGCAGTGCGATATGGCTGTATATCAGCACTGATGGGAGGCGTGCATTGGCTTAGTGTCCCACCAGTGCTGATATACAGCCATATCGCACTGCTACGAGTGTGATATTGCGTTTATACAACAGTTTGATGGCACAATCGTGTATATAAAAAAGTAAATCAAACACAGAGTCTAATAACCCTTTTGTATTAGGAACTACTTTTTTCGCCATTCATTCACATCTGCAGTTGACGTCAGAACAGCAGAAGCCATTACTAATTCACCAACTTCACTTTAGAGCTAGTGTTAGCGTAAGGGAGCGCTAGTGTTAGCGTAATGTCTAAAGTGATGCCAAAACAGGTGATTTTGCTAACATTTTAAGATTATAAGGCTGAACGTGACATGAAACGCCATCCGTCTACGAGATATCTGCTTACAGTATTACAATCCCCCCCCCCCCACCCAAAAAAAAACACTACCAAATTGTTGTTGTTTGCGATAAAAAAAAACAATAAACACATGCAGACATTTCTTCTTTCTTTCTGCCAACCAATGCTGATATGTGAGTTCCATCTCATACTCAATACAATACAATTATATGGTATAAATACAGCACTACAACATACAAAAGAGAGAGAGATCGACTTAGAATGTCACTTCCCAGTATAATAATGATTTGATCAGCTGTAGTTAGAAGTTACGCTGTTTTAATCTTCTAAGGGCTTATTATGCAGTCCTGTCGCCATCTTGTGGATAGACAACGTCAACCGTCCTTGGTCTGCTCAGTATGGCAAGCTAATGGCTGCTGACGTGCTGTCTTTCAGAAATTATAAATATTTGAAAACTTTCTTTTTAACTATCCTTATAAATAAACTGCATAGTTGCAATCTAAACAACTACATTCTCGCCTAAAAACGCCTCAAAAGTACATTATGTTGCCCAACAGCAGGAATATTTGTCAAACTGTAGTGTCCTCTGCTTGTTGCTGTATATGGGCGGAGTAATACACAAAGGTGAAGGGTGAAGAGACGAGTGCTGTTACTGGCAGAATGTACCCTTTTTTACAAGCCTGCTATGACGCGATTAACGGTCATCAGCATCTTAAATCATTGAAAGTTTTTAATACTTAGATTTTTTTAATGTATGAACATTTATATGCATTTATCTTTGCTTCAAATTACAAAAATCGAATTACCGCTTGTGCGAGGCGTTTCTAATGCAGCGTCTATGGGACAGGACAGTAAATTTGACATTATTCTCCCCTCTGGCTGCCGTCATCACACAATTTTTTCCCCTTTTCTGAAAGTCTTTATAATATCATCGTGGAGTTTTTCTTTTATTATTTGAACAAATAAGATTGTAAAAAAAATTAAGTGTTGTATTCTCCCATTTACTGCACTCTAAGTTATCCCAACTATGACGACTTCCGCTACTGAGAAACCCGGACATATGAAATGGGGTCTTCGCACGGCTATCACAACCAGACAGAACTGTTGTATGTATGTATATATGTGTGTGTGTGTTTATCGTCATTTGTGGATCAAGTTCTTGTTGGATAAAGTTATTTTGTTAGATTAATTTCGGTTTGGGCTTTGGTTCTGACTAAACTAATGTATATGCACAAATATATTACTGTAAAACATCCTATAGAAAATATTCATTTAAAAGAGAGATCTGTGAGGGGTGTACTCATGTATGCTGAGCACATTTGTGGTTAACAAAACATCCTCAAACCTACATAAATATCACCATAAAAGATTTTTTTAATAATATAACTTAATTTTAAAGTTGGCATTTCTGTGTGGAGTTTGCATGTTCTCCCCGTGTTCGCGTGGGTTTCCTCCGGGTGCTCCGGTTTCCCCCACAAGTCCAAAGACACGGGGTGTAGGTGAATTGGGTAAGCTACATTGTCCGTAGTGTATGTGTGTGAATGAGCGTGTGTGGATGTTTCCCAGTGATGGGTTGCAGCTGGAAGGGCATCCGCTGCATAAAACATATGCTGGATAAGTTGGCGGTTCATTCCGCTGTTGCCTGGATTAATAAAGGGACTAAGCCGAAAAGAAAATGAATGAACTTAATTTTACTTGCATCAGCTTTTCACTTGCATCACTGCAACGATGCAATGTTTTTAAAATCAAATTGTAGTCTCATACATGTTATTAGACAAGGGGGAAAGGCTATTTGGAGGCTATTTTAGGCTGTCTGGAGGTTGCGTAAAAGATGATAGAATTAAAATTTTTTGATGGACAGTCCCTTTAACCCCATTTCCACGATTGTTCTGAACAAACTGCAGCCAAAGTGACAACTTTGTCTAATTATGAAAAGTATATCTATACATTAAATATGCATTGTATACATTAAACCACCACTTTCCTGAAAATGTTTATCACGAAAAGTGTGCAGTTTTTATTTATTTATACATTGATTTAAGTTAAAGGTAATTGAGTAAACGCGCATCATTCTATTTGCCAAACAAATTCCAGATTCAGTAAACTGTCCTTTATTAATTGTGCTTACATTTTAATAGATGACATTATAAAATGAGTAGATCTGCAAAATAAAGATTAAACAATAAAGCGCAGCTTTGCACTTTTGTTTTACACAATGATGATAAATTTTGAAGTAATACAGTCCATCCTAGTGTTTTAGTGTGGAACATTATGAAACAAAGTCACAAAGTCACAAATGCACAAAGTCATTTTTCACAATGGTCAAACAGCAGCAGAAAACTAAAGTAGTAGTACAAAATAGTCAGATACTTCAGATACTTAATTCAAGTAAGAAATATCATAAATAGTCAACAGTGCAGCCTGAGGAGGAGACATGATGTAAAAAAGACACTGAGAAACAATGTAAAGAATTCAACTTTGACAGTTAGATACTGGTTTTGTAAAAGCTGCTAATGCCCTCTGCTGGACAGAACAAGAACTGCTGCTGTATTTTTTTTAAATGAACTTTGTTTTTAATGGACTGAAAACTGACATTTTAGTGTAAATGGATGTTTCTCCTACTTCTTTCTCTCTCTTTTTAATCTTCTCTTGATTATAAGCACTGAAAATTACATATAGGCTAACTGTAATTAATGAAAAGAAATCTCATCTATTTGAGAAAAATATCATATTATGTATATTAAGCAAAGGGACTAAGCCGAAAAGAAAATGAATGAATGAATGAATGTATATAAAGCTGTCAAAGATTTACCATTAAT
>CAIGQW010055671.1:8384102-8401116 GCA_903798125.1 Danio choprae | reverse complement strand
CACACACACACACACACACACATATATATATATATATATATATTTGTAGTAAAACTGTAGTGTAGTGTACATTTGTAGTGTAGTGTAGTGTACATTTGTAGTGTAGTGTAGTGTAGTGTACATTTGTAGTGTAGTTAAAAGTGTTTTTTTTTTGTCATATTGATTACTACCTGTATATTACCACAGTTTTACTGCAAAAAAAGGTTAAACTATGGTATAGTACTACGATTAGTAGTAATGTAGCAAAACTATAGTTTTCTTACTATCTACAGTTAACTTGTTTATGACACTTCACCTATGTTCTTTTGTTGACATTACCATAGTTCTTTTTAGTTTTTTCCTCAGCAATCATGTTCAATTGAGTTTTATGTTACATCTAATGTTGATAATGTTTATTGAATTACTTTAGTGCCTTGTGTGTTACCGTAATGGTTAGTTGTTGTGTAAATGACACTAAGCACCTTATATATAATAATAGGTTTCTCTTCTTAAAAGTATCTTGAGATGAGCTTTTGTCGATGTATTACAAAAGTAAAATGTATAGATTTTACAATTTCAATACGTTTGTGTTTTAACATTATAAATACGGTAGTTTACTGTAACTTTAAAAATGTTTTACAGTATATTTAACTGTACAATTGTGGAAATCACAGATTTGTTACTGTAAATTTTACAGATTCCTTTTTAACAGTGAGGTTAAAGAACTCATATATGTACACAATTTAAACAAAAACATATCTGTAATACACATGTGACACCACGTGTGAAAAGTGTCCATTTTCAAAACAGAATATAAAATGTTTAGTTTTTACTAACACTTATCTCAGTAGTAAAAGTGTTTGATTTTTACCTATGTAATCCGACAGCTTGACATTCATTGGCCTGATTATGAGGCCTTCCAGGACAAGTTCCTCATATAGAGATTCTATAGTCCTATATAAGGAAGACAAAAAAATAGAGACCGTTTGATAGATAGAAAAACAGAAAGAGCATTGCAAACTGATCAGTCATGCAGTGTATCTGACGCAACCCTCCATTACATCACAGAGTTCAAAGCCAGCCATGAATTCTTGCGTTCCACATGGATGTCCGCCAGTCACCCTGTGAGCTCCAAACCCTGACATTCACAATAACACTCGAGCACTTTCCAGAAGCACAATCCCTCTATTGCTGAAATCCCACAGTGTTCCGGTGTCTTAACACATGATTTACATCTCCCGGTCACAGTGGCAAAGGTCAAATTTATTTTAGCAATGATTGAACTACGGTATAATATTTTCTTGTGAAACAGACTTTGAATTTTCCACCAGTTTAGTTGTTCAAACCTGTCAGTTGTGAGGTCTTTCTCTTTCTTTTTCTTCTTCTTTCCAGTCTTCCGCCCTTTCTTCTTTTTCTGAAGCAAAGAAAATGTGTTTTTAGTTATGATAACAATTATGTATGAAAGTAATTCTGAATCAGGAATGACGGGGTGGTAAAGTATGTATCATATAACAGTTCTGATATCATATTTTTGTTTCTGGACTGTATTAAATGTGAATGCAATAAGTCTTAACTCTAATCAAAGTGTGCTTAGATTAGTGTCAGGCTGTAAAAGATGTATATTTATTATTTTAATATAAGGCATATCTGTTTCTGTATATATAATCTTCTGACAGTACAAAAAGTTTTAATAACAGAAGTGTGCATCAATTGACAGCTTATAATTGTCATCTATACTGACTTTATTTTTTATATTTATATGAGCTTGTTTATTTGATCCACATTGGTAACAATTTACTTGAAGGGGTATTCATAAGACATGAATGTGAATGAGATTCTATGCATGATTTTGACATCTGTTATTAAGTGTAATTTGCTCAGTTAAGTCATTTTGAATGCAAAGATTACATTGTTTGTTATGACAACTTGACAATCAAATACATTACAACCAGTCTTCATCTTTGTCATAACCACTTGACATTACCAAGACAACATAACTTGTCATAAATCTGTCATGAGCATGGTTGTCATGAGGCATTATAATTGTGTCATGAATATTTTTCTTATACATTTTTCAGTGTAACAAACTGTATTTGTTATTAAAATGTCTCACAAAAAGTGTCATTACTCTGTCAACTAATTTGTTTAAATATTTAATGAAACTTTAATGAGAAATTTAGCTTGTATGACTGTTGAGGAAAATTAACATTTATTATAATAATCATGACATTTATAATGGCTTCATGACAATTATGTTTATGAAATATCTATGACAAGATTTGTTGTCTTGGTAATGTTAATGTCAGGTTCTTTTGAGTTCCATGTGCTTTTGTTGTCGTCATGTGCTTCCTTTGTTCTGTTTCCCACCGTTTTCAGTGTTAATTTATTCCACCTGTGTCTTACCCCTGTGTATAATCTGTCCCATTAGCCCTTATGTATTTATACCCCTCTGTTTGGTTCAGTCCTTGTCCGGTATTGTAGTGTCTATGCCTGGTGTATCATCCATGCTGTCGTCACCCCATGTCCTCCCTGAGTTTCCTGTTTCTTCCAGTGCCTGTGTTTGTAGTAAGTGTTTGTTAATAAATTCGTGTTCGTTTAATCCCGTGTTCCTGTGCCTTCATGTCCCTCAACCCGAGCGTGACAGTTAAACTGTCATGACAAAAACAGGTTGTGATGTATTTTTTATGTCAAGTTGTCATAACAAACAATGTCATCTTTGTATTTAAAATGTCATAACTGAGTGAGTGACACTTAATGACAGTTGTTCTAAGCATGCATAAAATCTCATTCACATTCATGACGTGTCATGTCATGATTATAAAGGTTTAATGACAGTCTTATGAACATCACTTCAAGTAAAGTGTTACCTATATATTTACCAGCCACTAAACACAAATATCCACCAATCATATCGTGGCAACTGCATTCATTTAAGCATAGAGACATGATTAAGATAGCTAGCTGAAGTTAAAACTGAGCATCAGAACGAGTTAGAAAGTGTTACATGACTTTGAATGTGGCATTGTGTTGATGATGCCACACAGGCTGAATATTTCAGAAACTAATGATTTACTATTTAGAAACTACTATTTCATGCACAACCACCTCTAAGGTTAACAGAGGATGGTCAAAAAATTTGAAAATAGCTAGTGAGAGACAGGTCTATGGGTGAAAATGTTGTTGAGGTCAGAGGGGAATCTGAAGCAACAGTGTGATGTCAAAATAGATCAAAATCTCGGAGGAATGTTGTTTTTTATATTATATGTTTTATATGTATGTTTTATTAGAAATATCAATGTGTCTTTCAACTTTAGCATTTCATATTTAATTCAATGTATTACTTGCCAATTATGTGTAATTATTTGTCAAATTTACTTGCAAAGTACTATATACTAGCCGAGTAAAGAGTTCTATACGTTCTTTTTACAGTGCACATACACACCTTTATACATGTGTTTGAAATATGGTAAAATAACATATGTGTGGCATATGTGCTTGCATCCAAAATGTATATATCTTGAAAAAACATCTGGTAATCTGATATAAACAAACACTATGTCAGCAAGAGACAGTCTGCACGTGTGTGTGTGTGTGTGTGTGTATGTGTGTTTTCCTGATTATCCAGAGGGAACTTTCAGTACAACTGTTCTTATTCACCCTGCTGGAGACACCCTGGAACCTGAAAATGTAGGGCTTTTCCAGACCACAAAAGAACCAGACTAGCAGCAATAGTTACAATGTTATAAATATTTGTCCGTTGAGAAGAGATTTTCTCAGAAATTACTGGACTGGCTGTGCTGTGATTCCCCAAAATATTTTTATGGAGAATCTCAGATCATTTCTTGGCAGCTGAGTTTGTTAGTCAGTGATTTTAGGATCAGGAAACACCCTGCAGCTGGAAAGAGCAGTAGCTTCTCCCTGAAGAACACTGATGCCTGGACTTATATAACAAAAAGGTCAAATCCTGCTAGCATAAGTGAACCCTGGGTGTTATATGTTCACATTACAAACAAACCCTCCCTGTTGCATAATGCTTTATGTGATGTACCCTAATGGCATGACTTCTAAAATTCGTACTTGAATATTCCAGCAAAGTTCACTGTGCAAAACTGAATTAGCAAATAGAATTTAGTCTCATGCCAGCAGAGCTGAATGGGGTTTGCGTGTGCCTGCATTTGCAGAATGATTAATGGTGAAACATCTTTGTGTATAAATTACACGCGTCAGACAGACAGCGTCTGTGACCGATTTAGCTGTCAAAACCTCTCAGTGTAAAACAACTCAAGCAGGGTGCCAAAAATGCCAAAAATGAATTCTAGCTCTTGTGCAGGCATGCAGTGAGGCCTTTTTCAGAGTGTCTTGTTTTCTAAAGACATAATAGCAACTGATTGCTGGAAAAAAAAGAGAGTAGAATGGTCTCCTGCATGAATATATTTGCAATAAATGTGAAGGTAAAAGTATATAGCATAGTGTGAAATTTTAATTTACAATGGTCAAACTGCAGCTAAATCTATTAGTTTGATCGACTATTGTAAACACAAAGGTCAGTAATTTAGGGGAGTGAGAACCTCATGGCAACCAAATTAATTCCTGGAAAATGCATGTAGTGACAACCATATTCATTAAAAAATTGATGTAGTGTACAAATCCAAACTAACCATTTAGTTGTGTCTTTTTTTTTATCTGTATGTGTAATTAAAGAAATCTCAGAGAATGAAGTACAACTTCACACTGGTTTTGCCAAAAAAACTGCAAAGCCCTTAATAAAATCAAACCCAAACATTATATTTTATTTGCTCAAAAATGAAAATTTACTCATCATTTACTCACCCTCAAATTGTTCCATACCTTTATTGAGTTTCCTTTTTATATATATATTTATATATATATCAAAATATATTCATTCATTTTTTTTTTTTCGTCTTAGTCCCTTTATTAAATTGGGGTCGCCACAGCGGAATGAACCGCCAACTTATCCAGCATATTTTTTAAGCAGCGGATGCCCTTCCAGCTGCAACCCATCACTGGGAAACATCCATACACACTCATTCACACACATACACTACGCACAATTTATGTCAATGTCTTTGGACTTTGGACTGGAAACCGGAGCACCCGGAGGAAACCCACGCGTACACCGGGAGAACATGCAAACTCCACACAGAAATGCCAACTGACCCAGCCGAGGCTCGAACCAGCGACCTTCTTGCTGTGAGGCAATCCTGCTACCCACTGCGCCACTGTGTCGCCATCAAAATATATATTTATATAAAATATATATTTTGTTAGAATTGTGTAACCATTGACCTCCATATTCGGAAAGGCAATTACTATGGATAGCAATGGTTACAGGTTTCCATCATTTTTCAAAATATCGTCTTTTCTGGTCAAGAGAAAAAAAAAACCTCAAATAGGATTTTGACAAATAAAAGTTGAGTAAATGATGACAGAATTTTCATTTTTGGTTGAACTATCCAATTAAGCAATCCAGCTTTGAGCCTGCTTCTGAGCTCAAGCTCCCATGGCATCTGTTGTTGCTAAGCAAGCATCAGATAAGCTCTATGAGGATCCATCACTGACAAACCCTTGCTGGAGCTCTGATACAAGATTTATTCATGGAAAATAAATTTAAATGCCAAAGTGTTTTAGTGCTCTGTGTTTGTCTGTGGTAATTAGTCTACCGTTATTATTGAAATCTGTATAATACATACAAAGGTTAAAGCTAATCGGTTGGATCTTGTCACATGTTTATGGGTTTACTTGTTTCTATGTACATTTAGCCCACTAGTCATATATTGCCTTTGTGTGTGTGTGTGTGTGTGTGTGTGTGCGTGCGTGCATGCGTGCGTGTGTGTGGTAGAGAAGGTGGGAAAAAGAGGCCCTATCAAAACACAGGCTGACGAGGGCAAGACACCTTTACTAATTCTCTGTCCAGCCCACATTCCTGGTCATGAGGGCAGATCACTGTATGACCCCAGGGCCCCTCACACAAGGTGCATAAACAGAGAGTACATCTCAAGATCTAATCCATCCAGGCTAAAAGACACATTACAGGAGTTTAGTGAACAGTCACCATCTACAATCTCAGAGCCGAGCATCTGCACACTGTCACTTTATAAAAAATGTTCCATGTCTTATCTGAAGGAAAACACTTCATCATTTACCTTTTTACTACTTTTCTTGAGTTTTTTCTTTTTCTTGCCCTTGTCTCTGTCCACCACCAGCTTAAGGTTCTTTAGTTCCTGCCTCATCAGTTCGTCCACCTGAAACACAGAGAAAGAAATTAGGTCAAATGAATTAGGCCACAAGGGAAGCAAAAGAGCTGAGGTGTTTTATTTTCATAGAGTGTTTAACTTTCATAAAATGTAGTGCAGAAAGAGTGCTGAATTCTTTACTCCCAGCCAGGGCCTGAATTCATGAGGGTCCTGGACAAAATAATGAAGCCGAGGGCCCCACTTCTCATACTATTGACAGGTTAAGGATGACTTTACAGGGACCTCTACATCACAGGCCCCTAGATTCCCCCCTGTTGACAGCTATAGTCTCACGTGAACTCTGAGCTCCTCTTCGACCTCCAGTCTCTTCTCCTCTCGCACCAACTGTGCATCAAAACGTTGAAGGAAGTTCTGTTGCTCATCCCGATTTTGCCAAACTTCTGCAACACACAAGCAATTTACAGTGGATATATATAGGTTTAAATATGGCTAAAAACATTTTTTTTCTTGCTTTTTAAAAAAACAACAACAAACTATTCCCATTCACACAGACCCAAAACAAAGGTTTAAAGGTGCAGTAGGTGATTGTCTTCAGAAACACTTTTTAAAAATAAATTATTTATATGTATTTTTATATTCTGGGTAAGGCATGAAACAAAAAACGTTCATCCAATTAAAAATTGTCTGGCCAATAATTCCCATAATTCTGATTAATAGCCAAACTGTCTGTCAACAAATGTAGATTTGTACAACTGCGCACCTCTCTTCACGCAGATCCGCTGATGCGCGTGCATGTGGAAATGCGTGACAGCAGTAAAAACAAATGCTCAATCAAAACTTTTAAATCTTGAAACAATATTGGAGTTACTTTTGCGTGCTGGGGGGAAGGATGACACCATAGCTGAAGTATTTATTTTAGACAGGTAATGTTACGTTTTAAAACTATTTTAGTCACGCAGAGCTTATGTAGATTGTATTGTTACGAATGGGTTATATGCACAGAAGTGTTTTTCAGCCACTGAGATCTTCTGGTGAAAGATTGATGTGACTATTTTAAGTTTCATAGGGTACTTTTACAGCATTGATAATGTATATTTTTATTTAGTTTAACAACAAAACATAAGTAAACAGCACTATTCCACCTAGCCTGCTTTACTGAGGTGAAGTTGGTTTTATATTCATATCGGTTCATTTTTGAACAATGAAAACCTGCGACGTGGTCCCTATATTGTTTACCATGCTACTTTGAATATTCAGTCTGAAATAGCATGTAAGTTTGGCTTAGTAATAAGTAATTTCTGCACGCCACCAGCCAACCACTAAGCATACAGTAGTTGCTTTAGGACAAAGCACGTGAGAGAGTGAGACCAGCAATCCTTGCATGCATGAAATATTGCACATTATGAGTTAATGCTAACTACATAACTGAAAACGTGCTAGATATAATACAGTTTTTCGTTCAGAATTGTAGTATTATAAAATACTATAAAGTTTTCTAACTGGCGAATGACATGATCTAGTGGGTCTCTGTCATCTTTAATGTGCGCGTTCGCGATTTCAGGAGGCGTGGCTTTGGATGGCAAGGGAAGGGATTGTATTTGAAAGATATTATGCTAACTGGTTAGCATTTAGGCAGATCACCTACTGCACATTTAAGTAACAAGTCTCACTATTACAGGCCAGACAGAATATGTGGAAATCTTTTGCTCTTTCTGCACAGAATTAGGCAAAAATTATTACTATTATGCGAAATTAATCAACTAAAATCAAATAAAAAATAAAACTTAACTTTTTTTAGGTTTATAATGCAAATCCAATTGGAACCATTTGTAAGTCTCATATAATGCATCCACTAAAAGACCTTACTCTACAAACTGTATTGTACATTAATCATGTGTACATAAATTACATGTACATATTGTACATATATCATATACAGTATCATCTGCTGAATAAATTGTAATTAATTCCGTTTTTTTTATAATTAATTTCAGTAATATTATTGAATAATATGTGAATGTTTACAGTCAAGCCTGAAATTATTCACCCCTGGGGTATGAATAATTTGGGGCTTGACTGTAAACATTCACATATTATTCAATAATATTACTGAAATTAATTATAAAAAAACAAAATAAATTAAATACACACATTTACATAAGTAGACAAATGGACTCAATGATCGGATAAAAATATTTTGTGGCCTAAAGTTTCTATGGACACAGATTTTTTTATTGAAAAACATTGATCCACTGCATAACACATTTGTTAACCCCCCAGCGGCATATAAAGATAAAAGCCACAATTCAACACCATTATACAACATGGAAGAGCTAGGACAAAATGTAAAACTACTCCGACTGTTTTTGTCTGACAAAAGTCATATACCTTAGTAGTTTGATGGTGAGTAAATTCATTCATTAAATTTCCTTCGGCTTAGTCCCTTTATTCATCAAGAGTCGCCACAGCGGAATGAACCGCTTAACCGGTGAGTAAATTATCAGGTAATTTTCATTTTTTGGTTGAACTATCACTTAAAGCAGCAAATTAGGAGTTTATTCAGGAAAACGTAATATTTAATGCTTTATTGAAAGCGAGAATTGTACCTTTAAATGAAGCGTGACCAAATCATTACTTCTACCAGGCAATGCCACTCAATATCTTGAGCAGCACAAAAAACACGGTGTGTCGAAAATCACATACTAAATATGCACCACACTACATTATCACATTGTCATTATCACATGACCAACCAGTGTCAGTTGCATTGCTTTACTTCCATTCATAAATTCTCTCTGGTGTCCTCATGGGAGAGTACTATGTCTACTGAATGAGCACTTCAGAATCTCTCTGGAAGTAGGATGTATGTCATCAGTGCACTTCTCGCCTATTGTTTTTTGAATACTATGAATTCAGACATATTACAGCTTTTTTACTACATACAGTAGTAGGGAATTATATAAATTTGGATGCAGTGTGTGTCCTGTAGTCCACCATTGTTATTTTAGTTGTTAAGTTAAAACACATAATACACTTTACATCACAATTTTCAGACATTTTTCACAAAATAACAACAGTAACCTTTTCAAAAAAGAAAAAGATAGGCTACCATTTTCAAAAGTGTGCCTTTTCATACCCTAAAACACAGCCGTATTAAAATGTTTCTGTTTTTAGTAGAAAATGGTGTCGTGTACACTAAAAAATGCTGGGTTCCACACAATCAATTTGTGTTGGAACAACATGATTATTAGTTTTTACAAATTGAAGTGGATTGAACGTAAAACAGGGGCGGCACGGTGGCTCAGTGGTTAGCACTGTCGCCTTACAGCAAGAAGGTCACTGGTTCAAGTCTCGGCTGGGCCAGTTGGCATTTCTGTGTGGAGTTTGCATGTTCTTCCCCTGTTGACGTGGGTTTCCTCTGGGTGCTCCGGTTTCCCTCACAGTCCAAAGACAAGCACTATAGTTGAATTGGCTGTAGTGTATTAGTGTGAATGCAAGAGTGTATGGGTGTTTCCCAGTACTGGGATGTGGCTGGAAGGGTATCCGCTGCATAAAACATATGCCGGAATAGTTGGCGGTTCAGTCTGCTGTGGCGACCCCTGATAAATAAGTTATTAAGCCAAAGGAAAATGAATGAACATAAAACAATTAAGTTGTCCCCCCAAAAAAGCAAGAATTGTGTTGTTTCAGCTCAATTTAAATAAGTAGTTTGAACAAACAGCAAATGTCAATTTTTTGTCATTTTGTATATAACACAGCACATGGCAAAAACAGTGCTAATCTGATCATACCATCGGGAAGCCATCATTTATTCGTTCATTTATTTTATTTTCGGCTTAGTCCCTTTATTAATCTGGGGTCGCCACAACAGAATGAACCGCCAACTTATCCAGCATATGTTCTACGCAGCGGATGCCCTTCCAGCTGCAACACATCACTGGGAAACATCCGCACACACTCATTCACACACATACACTACGGACAATTTAGCCTACCCAATTCACCTATACCGCATGTCTTTGGACTTGTGGGGGAAACCGGAGCACCCGGAGGAAACCCACGCCAACACGGGGAGAACATGCAAACTCCACACAGAAATGCCAACTGACCCAGCCGAGGCTCAAACCAGCGACCTTCTTGCTGTGAGGCGATCGTGCTACCCACTGTGCCACCGTGCAGCAAGCCATCATTATACTTAACCTAATGTTCATTTAGAACAGCAAAACATACATATTCTGACACGTGAAAACAAATTCAAGCTGGACACAATGCATCAAAGTAAAGTCGGGAGAACATCAGTCAGCGCTGTGTCTAAAGGAGGAAACAATTCTGAGAGAGGTCTGGTCGGCCTCAGTTGTAGCTCCTGCGTGTGGAGCGCAGAGGAAGCACAGGTGCTGTAGTCTGGCTGAGAACGCAACGTCTGATTGTACTCCGTGCTGCGCTCTCACGCGCCATATCCTGGCAGGAAGTCCATTTCCACCCACTTCCTGTCCTGACTGAAGGCAATACGCCAGGTTGATTTGGAAACTGGAATAGGATTGAATGGCAGGGCCTGACCTCAGAGTCTTAAGCTGTTTTTCCCTGTTTTGTGTATTTGCATATTATGGAGAGACAAAGAAATTAAGAGCAAACGTATTCCAACATGCGTCTCAGGGTCAAAACACATGCAAAAAAGTATTCAAAATCTAATCAAAGCTGATAAACTGAAATGGATTTGATTTGGATTTCAAAACCACTGGTTAAATATATTCAGATTCCAGTCACATTCACACAAACATCTTATTTTGACTAACAGTGTGAGTGTAGCCATAAAAAAAGCCAGGATTATGAACCTGAAATTAACTTGAATATTATTTTTACATACCAATCCTGTACATAAAGTTGTGGCAGCAAAAATAACTACTCACTTCACCCACTCACTATACTTCACCACAGAGGAATGAACTGCCAATTACTCTGGGATATGTTTTTAATTCAATTTTAATATAAAGTGACAGTAAAAAGGACATTTTGGATGAAATGAAAATGATGTCCCTGTCTTAGCCTGATTCACTATTCACCAAATGTACAATTATGATATAAATTTTAAGCTGTCTGGTCAGAAATAATGGCAAGTTCCAGGCTTCAATTATTTGCTTTTCACATTTTTGTCATGTCGGTAAGAAAAAAACAACAACAACCAAACATCATTCTGCATAAGAGATATGTACAGACTCGAATTGTAATAAGAGAGGGATTGTGATATAACTTTGAAATAAGTCAAAACAAGATCAGATCACAACAAACGATTTGACACTCACATTCTGATATACGATTTAGTAGGAAGTTCCTACTGTAAGCGGGTAGCATAACAGATCTACTCTGATCCACCACTAACATTTCACAAATCATCAGATCTGCAAAGATTTTTTTCCTCCAGGTGTTCCGGTTTCCCCCACAGTCCAAAGAGATGGGGTATAGGTGAATTAAATAAACTAAATTGGCATGAGTGTCTGTGTGTGAATGAAAGAGTGTATGGGTTGGGGTGGCTGGAAGGACATCTTCCGCATAAAACATATGCCAGAGTAATTGACAGTTTATTCCACTGTGATGACCCCTGATAAATAAGGTACTAAGCTGAAGGATAGTGAGTGAGAAATGACCCCAAAGTCTTTTTTTTTATCTACTATATTATATTAACACTATACAAATTAGCTTATCTTAATTAATACATTTTTAATCAAATCTAATTTCTGTACCTTCACTGAAAGTTTGTTCACCCAAAACTCTGATGCTTCAGAAGAAATCAAAAATTAAACCATAGGAATTGAGTGGCTTAATCCATTTGCAAAGTTTTTTTGACATAAAAAAATAAATAAATCACAGGCCCATTGCTTTTTGGCATGTTGGCAACTGATCACGGTGAATCAACATTAGGCAGTTGTTCAAAAGGAAAACTCAAATGGGCTGTTCTGCTTACCAGTGCACATAACGAAAAACCAAAACTGATGAAAGCAAGACAACTATGAAATCAAAAGGGCCAACAAGAAGACCCTAATCATTTTACATGTTTATCTTAACTGGAAACAACTCTGTCTGAAATGAATAAAGTGATCTGATTCATTTAAAATGTTCAGTAAAGCTTTGTTAGCAGTTTGTATTTTCCATACAATGATGAAGGATGAATACAGATTACTGCCACCTACTAGTGTTGTCATGATACTGGAAATTGATTCCAATCGTTACTAAAATTGTAAAAACATCCATTTCCTGCTAACTTTTGAGCGCTGTTGAGCACGTTGTTAAACATTTGTTTTTGGGTTCATGTGCTCAACAGAATTGTCTGTGATTGGCCATGAAGGTTATCAGTGTACCAAGGTTTACTGAGTGTAACAACAGATACAAGGACACTGGAGCGTTTTAAAGCCGCGAAGATCAGCTGGTCCGTTTATAAGCTGACATACGAGTGATCTGCTGATGAATCGATTGATTTTCATGGCTTTAAAATGCTCCAGTGTCCCTGTATCTGTGGTTACACTTAGTAAACAGTGGTGAGTTCGGTGAACTGATGACCTTCATTGCCAATCACAGTCATTTTTGTTGAGCACGTGAACACAATGGCAAATTAGCGCTGTTTAAGAACATGCTAAACATCGCTCAAATGTTAGCGGGAAATTTATGTTTTTAAAATTTTACTACAGATTGGTATCAAATTCCAGTATCGTGACAACACTACCACCTACTGGTATATACATTATTTATTTCCTCCAATGCTGATGCAGAATGCATACAGTTGCCACTAATTCTTTAAAAACATTTTGGTGTGTCCAATGCTTCAAAGATGATTTTACAAACCAGGGTAAACTAATGTCTTTTTTTTCAACATTTTTTTTATTGTAATTCAAGAAAATCCAACTCCTGAAATTTCAACTTCCTGTAATTTGTGGCCAATCCAATTCGGACACCTAATCAATAACTGAAGCCAATTCTTAAATTCAAATATTTGAGCAGCTCTATTAAGCAGTGCTGTCAAGTTCACACAGAGGTCAAAGGGCACTGATTTTAAAGCTCACCCTGGTGAAACCTAAAAATAAGCATTGAACTTTGAAATGAGATCCCTGGCGGAGGTCGGAGGTCAAACTGTCGTCCACAAAGCCTCCTTTTCAAAGTCACATTTTCAAAACATCCCGGGGCAATATGATCCACATAATTGCCTCACTCCTTCAGAGGGATGCATTGACGCAGCCTGGCCTGTTTGTTTAAAGACAACATCCACCTAACTCCCCTGAAAACACACCACTGCTAGGGGTCAGCTTTTTAAACCTTCTTTATTGGCACAGAAGACCTCTGAGAACGGTCCAACCCCACACAGTGCAATAACAACGGACACTACTGTGGATATACAGGAAAGCAGCAACATTTCTCCAGACATGACAGCCAGTTTTGTGGGAAAGGGGGACAGCCACACACATCTGCTTCGACTGAATGTGGTGTAAATAAAGCACATTTGCCACCCACCATATGGAGATTGAGTGAAAAAACACTTTAGAAGAAGAGGGTGGTCAGCTGTATCCACTCTGCTAGTCTCCGAAGCGGCCTGTTACCTTCACGGTATGGTCTTGTGTACCATTTGGGAAGATTTGTATGCCGGTCAGACTGCGGAGACGTTTTGCCAGCCTGTTTTGCCTATTTGTCTCGGTCATTCAGCTGACAATAAGAAATAGACCCTTCCTTAAAGGGATAGTTCACCCATCTACTCACTTTTTACTCACCCTCGTGTGCCACCAAACTTTTATGCTCTGTTGAACACTAAAGAAGATATTTTCAAGAAAGCTGAAAACTTGTTACCATTGTAGGAAATACAAATACGAGCTGGATGATATTGTAAAAATCTAACATTATGATATTTTGTTAGTCTGCGATATATGTTGCGATATGAATACAATTTCACAAGAAGACTTTTAATAATATCTCTATTTTGAAAGAACTTATAATTTTAGATTGATTGGAATGATTCTATAGGCGTGTGCATTTGCATAAAGTTAAATACAATAAAGAAAAAGATACAGTTGAAACAAACATTCTTTTATCATTTTCCGAGTCTAACAATATTCAGGTACAGTAATTAAAAGATAAGTCAATCAAATTAATCACTATTAATGTTATTAATGGTACAATTCTTTATGTCAAATGTTTTTAAAATCCTCAGTCACATGTCTCAATCACATACAAATGGCAAATTATAATACAGACTTAACATTGCATATCCTGTGATGTGACTATTGCAAATGATCGCATTGCGATATCGATGCTGAAACGACATATTTTGCAGCCCTAACAAATACTAATAAAGTCAATGGTTACAGTTTCCAGCTTTCTTCAAAATATCTTCTTTTGCATTCAACAGAAGAAAGTCAAATAGGTTTTGAACAAGTTAAGGATGTGTAAACCATGACAATTTTTTCATCTTTTAAAACCAAGCTCTCTTCTGCCAATCGACTGAAATGAAATCCCTTGGTCACATCCAACAAGTGCGCCGTGACGCTGGGATGAAGGAAGGGAAGGAGGGAGGGAAATGAAGCGAGATGGAAGTAAGAGCCAGACAAGCCCAAGCATGCAGTCTCAATCTTACCCCGTCTACTACAAATGGCCATTTCTTAACCGCAGTGCGGGTGACTTTCCCAACAGAGCTTGTCCCTCTGAGGACTATGCTGGCTATCGTCTGATTCTGGGTAAATACGGTGCTCACCTTTCCGCCTCATTACAACTAAATAAACCCACAGCATGATCATATCCCAATTACAGACAGCTGATAAAACAGTGTGCTGCCGATTAACTTGCACAGCAAAGACCCTCGGCTCTAATTAGTTGTCTCAAAGGAAGGATGTAGGACATGGACTTAAGCATGCTGGTCTGCTGAACATATCATACAAATCTTTTAGCAGCTCAGAATGGCCGATCAAACTGTTTATTAGTAAATAAAGGCTGCTTTAGTCAGATTTTCAAGTTGGGAAAGTGCAGACCTTTGTGAAACAAGAAGTATAGGTTTGCATTCTTCTAAAACATCTGTTTACTTACACCCAACATTCTTTTCTTTTGCCAAACACAAATTAAGATCTTTGAAAGGCGGAAAGTTGACGTTAGCCATTGACTTCCATAGTAGGAAAAATATACCTTGAAGGTCAAAGGCTTTTCAAAACAGAAGTAGAAAAAGCTCTAAAAATGTTCAGTTTTGGGTGAACAATCTCAGTGGGAAATGAAACATCCATACACACTCATTCACACACATACACTACGGATAATTTAGCTTACTCAATTTACCTATAGCGCATGTCTTTGGACTTGTGGGGGAAACCGGAGCACCCGGAGGAAACCCACGCGAACACGGGGAGAACATGCAAACTCCACACAGAAATGCCAACGGACCCAGCCGAGGCTCAAACCAGCAACCTTCTTGCTGTGAGGCGATTCTGCTACCCACTGAGTTGCAATAAACTGATTAAATTTAATATTTTAAATTTGTATTGGATGCAAGTACAATATACATGATAAAAAACAATAAAATACAAATGACACCTTTATGTAATTTGTATCGAAATTTACATGAATGTTTTTCAAATATATTTGTAATAGAAAAATATCTGTAATATCAACAGATTTGTAAGGATGAAATTGCAAATAAGTGTGTTAAATGTAATATTGAATCAAGAACACACATTACATGTGCTTTACTTTACTTTATTGTTCAGCCATAGCTGAAAATTGTTCTTTGTCTTGCATTATATACCACAAACAAAACATTTACATAACACAGTCACAAAATAGTCTTACAAAGTAGTCACAGCCACAGTTTTAGAAGCCCTTCACTTCTCCTAATTATAGTTTATTATAGTTTATTCATTATAGTTCTACTTCTTATTCAAAAGATTAATTGCATAAGGCACAAAGGTTAGTTTATAAATTGCTTGAGTTGCCTTTACTGTTCTATAACAGTGTCCAGATGGTAACAATCTAAAGACCTGGTTTAAATGGGTGCATTGTTAGCTATGTTAGTATTGGTTAGCCATGTTAGCCCCACAAAAAGATACATTTACTTCTTTAAAGCATGGCAATGTTTAAATTGGACATTAGTACATAATTTCGTAGTCTCAAAGTTTAAGTACAATTAAATAGCATTTTATTTTATTTCATTTGTTTTGCAAAAGGGCGACACGGTGGTGCAGTGGGTAGCACAATCGCCTCAGGTCGCTGGTTCGAGCCTCGGCTGGGTCAGTTGGCATTTCTGTGTGGAGTTTGCATGTTCTCCCCGTGTTCGTGTGGGTTTCCTCCAGGTGCTTCGGTTTCCCCCACAAGTCCAAAAGTAAGCTAAATTGTCTGTAGTGTATGTGTGTGAATAAGTGTGTACGTAAAACACATGCTGGATAAGTTGGCGGTTCATTCCACTGTGGCGACCCCAGATTAATAAAGGGACTAAGCCAAAAAAAAAAATGAATGAATGAATAAATTAATGTTTTGCAAAAACAAAAATAGATTTTAATATAATATATATAATATTGTCACGGATCACAGAAGACAAGGTAGAGTTCACACAGTGTTTATTGAAACACAAGATCTTCGCACCGAGGTGCTAGCAATAGTTCAATAAAGAGTGACTGAGACAAAGTAATCACTTCCCTTAAACAGAGCAAGCCGATGACAGGGGATAGTCTCTGTAGTACGATGATTCGCTGTAGTCTTGGCAGAAGGTCAGACGGAGAAGACGGAGAGAGATGTGATCGTGTGAAGATGATACGTGTGAACGGAGTGGGTGAGTCTTTATAGTGTGCTGGTGATGACTGGAG
>CAIGQW010055671.1:8358208-8384092 GCA_903798125.1 Danio choprae | reverse complement strand
AGTGTGATTGGTGATCCGGGCTGATAGAACGTGCAGGGGGTGTGACAAATATCCTATATTTTATGTACGATGATGTGTATACTTTAATAAAATTTACTACACTTTACTTCACATGGGTTGAGAAAATGCTTATAATAATTATAGAAATTTTCATAATTCATAAAGTTGTTGTCTTCTATGGGTGATGTTTATGGCAGCTGTCCAGTTAACTATACATATAGCACATACAAGCACCACATTGTGAAACAGGCTCAGCTATTCACTTGATCATGTCCAATATTTGGGAAATAAGCTCTGATCTCTGCTTTTCATTACACCTTTAAGCTTTGTTGCTGAGGAATGTAACCCTTTGCTCCACTGGCTGAACAAGGTGCCATTTAGAGGAAAATCCAAATGAGAAGTATTAAGCAGTTTTGACTGGGCATATAATTGCTTCCTGCAAGGTTACAGCTGCTTGCTGACTGATGATTTTTTCAGTCAAAAGTCATTTGTACACACACAAAGTAATGTGATGTATATATTCAAATAGATGTCGCGTGACAAAAAAGGGGGAAAAAAAGAAAGGAAAATTTGGCACAGCACAACAGCAGCACTGCCAGCTACAGCATCCAAATGATCTTGTATTGCATCATTGTGAACTGCCATATTACTGCATTTAATTTACTTACTTGTATAGTATAATTATGATAGGTTTGGCAGAGGTTTTAGAAGTAAATGTTCTCCATGTGTTGTATATTTGCTAAACTGTATATATATATATATATATATATTTTTTAAGTGTATTTAAATAGGTGATAGGAAGGAAGGAAGAAATAAAATAATGAACATAATGCATAAAACAATGAAACAATGTTTTAACCTCAGTTTAGGGTTGACTACTACCACATAAACCTTTACAGCTGCAAAACCTGCAGTGTGAAAACTGCAACAGTATCCATTCCGATGCGCTGCAGCTGTTGCCCAGTGACAGCAGCTTAGTTCATGTTGCCGCACAGCTGTCAGTCAAACCAGTTGTTGTAGTGATCTGACATACTGTTGAATTGAGCTTTACATGTATTGCACTATACTGACCAAAATATGCTAAATGTTGGCATGAAATGGAAGACGAACAAATGAAAAAGTGACACTACTTTAATATAAATGTGGATGCAGCACACTTATTCTACATTTTAAGGGGCACTTTGGAGTTTTAAATGTTCATAAAGATCAAAAACACTTCAATATGAATTAATCCAATCCTATCTCACGGCAATTCATAACCTTTTGATATATTGGATAATCCATATAAATTTTTATGATCTCAATTTAGTTTGATTTGCTCATCACCCAATCCCGGTTGGGTTTAGGGGTAGGGTTTGGTGCCATTGGTCATTTAAAAAATCTTATATTTTAGAACGAATTAGCCACTAAACTGACAAAATGTAAAATAGTTGCGTTTCCTCATGAGATCAGGCTGAGTAAGCAGTTTAGTCCAAGTCTTCTGAAGAAAATTATTGCTTTATATCATGAACAAACTTAATTTAGGAATTAATTCACATATAAACAGATCAACGAACAAATAAAAAAATATCATCTTGCGTACCTGCTTGATGCGAGAACAAACCTCACTGGTTCTTGTTAAAGCCCAATGATTCTCATTGGTTCTCACACATCCAGCAAGCATGCATGAGCTTTGGTGACCAAATCTGAATGCCGTAAACTCTGTGTGCTGATCAAAGTTAAATCTGTTTATCTTATAAAGTGGTCATGTCACCTTAGAAGACTCATATTGAACCACTCTATTCATATTTCAGAACGACAGAAATTTCCCAGATTTGATTTAAATCTTAATTTGTTTTCAGGATATAAACAAATTATTGGTCACAGTTTATTTTAATGTGCAATTCACGCTATTAACAAACCATTAACTAAGACTTTTACCTCAATAAACTATTAATTAGCTCCTTATTAATAGTTAGTAAGGTAGAAGTTGGATTTAGGTATTGGGTATAGCAATGTAAAATAAGAAAATACTATATAAGTGCTAATAAAAAGTTAAAAAGTAAATGGTGTGAATTGATACTTAAACTAAAGTGTTACCCAAATTCCGTACTAGGTTTGAAACAACACGAAGAGTAAATACCGAACAGAATTTTCTTTTTGGGTGTGAGCTATCACTTTGTCCTCAGAACAACTTGTTCATTACATAATGTTGTATCATTTTACACATTTGAAGTAATAACAAAATCCTGCAGCAGATTGACTGCAGTTCATTTATGCAAGACAGAGATTAAGGATTAAAGACCAAGACAGACGTGTATTGACGTAAGCTCATGTCTTGAGATGATTGCATGCGGAGGGCCTGAGAACAGAGAGAACTTCAGCAGATGTGAAGTGGGTGATGCGCTTTAGTGAACCTCTATATTCTATGAAGAATGACAGACTCACTCAGAATTACAAGCCGAACGCACATCTGGGAGATAAATATGAGATTCAATGACTTAAAAAGACAGGAGGTTTTCTTATCAGATCTTGACTTTAAAAGACACCTCAGACCTCCCCCAGGTAATAGAAAGCAAATGAGTCAGTTATACACTGTACAAAAAGGCTGGATTCCACACAATTCCTTCATGTTGTCCCAACACATACTGATTAAATTAACTTAATCCTTATTTACAAATTTAAGTTGATTGAACATAAAACAATTAAGCTGTCAGATTGTGTTAACTTATTTTAAATAAGTAGTTTGAACAAACAGCAAAAGTCATTTTTTGAGTGTAGAAATGGAAGAGAAAGAAATCACATAGTCTGTCGCAGACCTTTTCTGCCCCATGGTAATTTGCATGAATTATGAGAGAAACCTTTGTTAAACAGTAAACAATGATGTGGAATTGTTCTCCTCATAGTTCATCAATTGACTATTAAAGCGATAGTAGATACAAAAATGAAATCTCTGTCATCATTTACTCACCCTTCACTTATCGCAAAACTATTTGAGTTTCTTTTTTCTGAAGATATTCTGATGAATTTCTGATGAATTTGTCCAAAAGATTTGTGGTGATTTAAGTTATAGACATGTTGTTTTGGGGTTTTACGCTAAATGAAACAAATTCCTTAATTCATGTTTGTGTATAAACTGTATAAACTGTTTTATAAGTTTCATATACATCAATGTAAATATACTAAATGTAAATCTCATTTTATGATTTTTAAACAAGAAATGGAACTATACTTTTTAACCCATATATAAATATATACCCATTAGAATAAACAAATTATTTGTAGCAGACCACGAATAACCCCCTAAAACTCTTAAACAATTCTTTAAAATGCACTAAAAAGAGAAAATAATCAGAAGGAAAAGAATCTCAGCAGAGCTTTGGCCACAGTTGTGCTTCTGATTCTAATCTCAATATAAAATACCATCCAGAATATCATTGTCATAAAGGAGCCAAATGTACTCTCGATTTTCACTACGCATTATTTGTGGCACAACCGTGTTATTTAAAAATGACTTGTTTTTGTTCTGTGGAATTGAAGCTCCCAAAATTCGATGTGCAACCCATAATTTGAAACACAGTAGTCACATGGGGGAAAAAAAAGTGGATAGATGGGTTTTAATGGAGCGGACCGGAACTAAAATGGGGTTCCCGATGTTATAACACCCCCTGGTTTGTGATGAACAACGCAGTTTGTTGATGGAAGTTCTCTAATCACTGAACCTATGCAACAGAGCAGGATGTTGTCATAGCAATCTATCCTGGAAATGCAAGACTGACATGTTTAGAATGTTTTTTTTTTTGCAGACCTCTGGTTCACCTGCTCCCCACTGACACAAACAATCTCAGACATGCAGAGAAACGTTCATGGTTTCGGAGGATCTGAGATTGAGCTCTCTCCACTGTGTTCATGGATCATTGGTTTCTAGAAGTGCAGTCCAGTCTTCTCATTTCCTGTTGAGAGACCTTAAACCTCTACACAAACAGGAAGTACTGTCTCAGTCATTAACATGCATGTCTTGTCAAGAGGTTTCAGGGGTGACTTGATTGATTTGCTGTTCTACGGGCAATGTTAAGGTTGAGTTATGGCCGCTAAACAAACACACTCTTCACGCATTCACACATTGCAGAATAAGACCCAAGTGAAGCATCAGGCCAGGTAGGTCATATAATGTGTTAAAGCCATTTCTGTTAAAGGGAAAATATTTTTTCACTGTTAAAATAAATAGACATATTTTACATTAACCTTTATCCATAGATAAGGCATATGCATTACTGCAAATTAAATTATTACTAAACATAATTAGTAAAAAAAAAAATAATGAATGAATAAATAAATAATAAATAAATTATCTTTGTACCCAATAAAATTGTTTAATTGGTTAACTTTAAATTTCTTTATATACTCTATTTAACTGTAAACATTGTTTATCTGGATTTAAGTGATAATTAAGGCGTTAAGTTAATAGGTAAGCAAGAAAATAAATAAATAAATAAATAAATAATACATAAAATAAAATAATAATTTAGCAAAAACTACAATATGTAATAATAATAATAAGTATGTAACATTTTCTATACAAACACACACACACGCACACACACGCACACGCACACGCACACACACACACACACACACACACTGATACTTATTTTACTGATATTTACTGTAATTGAAAACCTTGCCAATTTATAGTTTAAATGGTGATGAATTGTAAATGTGAAGCTATTTAATGCCACCCTTAATGCCTGAGTTGGTGTGTTATACAATTGAATACATTTTTTATTTTAAAATATGTCATACATTATATACTGAGTATAAAATGCATACTTGTTTACTGTTTAGTATAGTATAATGTATTATTGCATATTGTACAGTATCGATTTACTATAGATAAATGTAAGGTTTAAATGGTTAGGAACTTAATCTAAATGCCTCCTTCAGTGCCTGGATGATTGCCACTGTTTTTTGTGTAATTTCTGGCAATTAAAGCTGCTAGTGCGTTATTGTAAGTTTATCAGAAATGTTTTACAATGTGCATTTGTTTGCAAGAGTCTTGAATTAATGACTATCTCTTCACAAATAAATGTGTTTAGATATACAGCCTGTGAAAACCGATCCTTTCTGTGAAACCGAGGCAACAGGGGAGCTGACAGATGACTGCTGTTGATTATTGAATAAGGAGGAGTTGGACTTCAGTGTGGCGTCAAGAGGCTCCCCTTTAATGAGAGGGCATGAAAACTCATTTGTAGTTTTAAAAGAAGGGGGACGGAAAAAGACAGAGAAAAGGAAAGAGACTACATGTGGGGTGGGGAAACCATCTGGACCAGTCTTGACCTGAGAACTGACACGGCCCTATCATTATTGGTTACTTAGACATGTTCCAGACACATCCCATGTCACAACTGTGATGAAAACTCACTCACTCGTTGACCTCACACAAACACTGTTGACATTGTTGAGAATTAGTCATTCGGTCAAGGAAAAAGCTGCATTAATTATCCATGGCAGACACGCAGGCTTGCACCCTTTTTCCTCAACATGTCCTGCTTACCTTTGTACAGTTTGGCTCCCTGGAATACTGTAGGAAGGAAGTTACTGGGAGTCATCTTCCATCCCGTCTCTTCTTCCTGCAAAACAGTCAGATTTTATCAAGGTGGATCCTTCCTTCAGCATTGTGACGTACATTTCAATTCATGGATTTTTATGTGCATTTTAGAATATTGTGCTGGATGGCCAAGGTACACTTACAGTAGAGTCTTACAATGTGAATCCAAAAGTAGGTAACAGTTTATTTTGAAAGTCCACTTAAGTAGACATCTAACTCCTATAATTTCCACTGAGTGGTACGGTTCAGTAAACTCATTCACTCATTTTAGTTTACTCAGTTCACCTATACCGCATGTCTTTGGACTGTGAAGGAAACTGGAGCTCACGGAGGAAACCCAACCGAACACGGGGAGAACATGCAAATTCCACACAGACTTGCTAACTGGCCCAGCGTTGAACTTAAAGCAGTGACCTTCTTGTTGTAAAGCGACAGTGTTAACCACTGAGCCACAGGTTCAGTAAAGTACTGTACATTTCATCATTGCTCACCTTGATCAGGCTCACATTTCCCCTAGCATCATCAGTACCCTTACTTGGTAGGCATGGTGTATGCCAGAAAGTTGAGATCAATGTCATTCTCAATTGAAGAACACTGTGTGAAAGAAATGGTGTTTCTTTTTTGTAGTTCCCTTGTCTTGTTGTATATGCTGGTGATGATCCTCTAAACTAATAGCATTCAGCAACGATTTCAGCTCTATTCTTTTGGTACAGTACTTCTCTGCTACCTACCCTTGGGAAAGGGTGCCAAAATGTGGTACATATGGTTCACTATTTTAATTCTTTTGACAATGGAATTGGACATAAATGAGTACTACTCTACTATGGAAATTAACCATTACATGTTCTAACTTTAAGTAACTTTGCAACTAAATGTCAACCAACTCTCATCAGAGAGTTATTAGCAACTAGCATTGGTTAGGGTTAGGTTTAAGGCAGGGAACACCAAGTTGACGCCTAATAACTAGTGGTGACAAAACCCAACTGTGTTTAGATGTGGCTAATCTGTATCTTGCTGGCCAATGTGTTGATAAACTCAACAAAAATGTTCAATTGGTTATCATTTTGTAACTTACAGTTCAACAATGTGTACAGTTGCTGAGGTTTGAGGAAGCCTCCAGAGCTAAAATTATGATATGGTAATTAGTGTTTTATTTAGCCATGTGCTGCAAGTTGTCAAGCAATCAAGACAGACTGGGTCATTTGAATAATCAAAGTAGAGGCGTCTGAAACAAAAGTATTTGAAAATTAAAGGTTTTTTATTTTTTTACCTTGGAATTACCATGTAATTCCATTATATGAGACCTTCAACACAAAACTAGTAACCTTTTTCTCAACTTTAGATAGAGAGAAGGCTACTGTTCATACATGAACTTTACATGATGGGCAAGAAAAGTCCTCTGAAATGATTTGTCAAGTTGTGGATAAATCAGCCGCGACTGTGATTCCACATGAGTGATCAAAGCTCATATCTTGCACGCCGCTCTGGAGCAGGGTCACCCTCAGCACCGCCATTTTAATGATGTGAATACACAGCGGGGGCTGAACGCCATGCTGCGAGCGTGATTTACGGCGCCTCCTGTTTTCCTTTCTCTCAACTAGGGGTCGCACATTAAAAGTAAATCAACGTCCTCACATACTCACGCGAATGTTTGGCTTGGTTGTCACAAGCACACACTCGGAACGCAGAGTGTTTCAGTTCAGGAGCTTTTTCATGAAGGATACGCCAAATGGCGGCTGTATATTTTATGGGGGTTCTTTCTTTAAACACATTTCTCCATTAGCAACTAATGACTCCCAAAAGAGACAGAAATCCATCTGAAAATATGAAAGGCCCTTAAGTGCCTGGGAGCTGTGATTTATGATTATTCATGTGCCATTAGACATTAGACCACAAAAAGCATCTAGCAGCTTATATCAAAGAAGCCCGTGGCTACGCCAGGAGAAAAATGTGGAGATCATGTGCCAGATTTAACTTGATTTCACTAGATTTTAATTTGTAAGTAATACAAAACATGATTTACATGGTCAAAAATCAGTTTTTTACTGATATTTAATTTTTTTTTATTTTAAAACATACAATAAATCTCTTTACAGTTACATAAAATCATTTGGCAGCCACCTTTATCCAAAAATGACAATTCTTATTTAGTTTAAATTCTTCTAGTGTACATAAAAGAATATGTTTTCTGGTGAAACCTTTCACTTGGTCAGCTGAATTAGGCAACATGAACTAACATAGAAAGGTGTTTCTAAAGTAATGTAATACTAAATATAATTTAATAGTAGGTAAATTACAGTTCAACATTTACTAATATGTTATTACATATAATAAAGTTTATTGTGCATGAAAATGTATTGAATAGTGTATAATTTCACTATTTAATAAATATGTTATTTATAACATTTATTATAATATAACAGCATTATTAAACATTGTCAAGTGTTATCCATTTTGTGGATATTTAAGTACATTTTGGAATATATTTAGACAGTTAAATATATATGAACTTTGAAAATAAAGAAAAATAAATAATTTAAAAAATCCTTTACATAATTTTGCGGTCGTATCGGTGATAACAATTTCAGGCAATCGGTGATAACAATTGGTGGAATGTTGAAATATTTACACTATTGGCAAACAATCTTGCCTTTGTAAATCTATATATTTGCTAACTTTTTTCTTCTTTAACAATGACCCTTTGAGAGGCACTTGAAAATGTAAACTAGATCTAAAGTAGGCCAACATCAGAGCTCAGACAAAAATTCCTTAATTAACTATTGAAAGGCTTAGCTTTCAGACAGGATGTGAGCCTTTGAAAAGGGTCAGATTGGTCTTTCGGCCTCATTGTGAGCAGATATCGGTGGATTGGCTCTCCAATGAGGATTACAGGTGCTCTTATGAAGGAAAGCCTGAACAAAGGCTCCATTCTAGAGCTCCGGAACGCAGCCAATCAGCATGAGAGGGCATTTTCATCGCTTGACTGCCTCTCAGCAACCGCTGGTCAACATATGACGCTCAGAGGTCACATCAGACAACATAATACCTCACATGAACCTAAATCACCTTGGACTTAAACACAACCGTCTGCCACGCCTATGCTTTAATGCGCCATTATTCCAATCTTAAAGTTCAAATGTCGGAACACAGGAAATCTGCATGTCATAGTAGAGAAAACACAACCTCTATCTACGTTTAACAAGAGGAAGAGTTGTGAATAGGGAGAGCAAGAGGTTATCAAGAATAGGATGAAATCTTTGTGGAACAGAAAAGGAACGCCTCACTGAAATCACAGATATTTCCGGAGATCCTGGATGGGTTTAACAAACCTACGTTCTCACAATTCCTCATCTTAATCTAGCCTGAACAGAACACATTGAGTGATATTACCATTCTCTAGGTATTCAAATGCATTTTTAATGTGAAATTATGCATGATAATATGAGTGCACAGAGTATGGTAAATGTCTTTTTCTGAGGTGGAATGATGCAAGGGCTGGTGCAATAATGTCATAATTCTCTCATCTTTGAGTCTTTTAAGTTAATAGCTGGAAACTTCAGGCCTTCTCACCTGGGGGAAATGAAAACTGCCAAGCACAGATGCTAAGAGGAAAGCCTGCAAACCTGCTTTCATCTACACTAAAAAAACTCTATGACAAAAAGTCCCAACAATGTTACTTTTATTTCATTTAATAAGTTCATCAGATTTAAAAAAAAATTGTTATACAGAGTTTTCTATAATATTTTAAGCCAGTATTTAAGTTGTGATGACTAGAAAAGTATATTTTATTCATCTAATTTTTTTGGACAGTGTACACTGTAAAAAAATTCTCGTTAACTTGTCATTTCAACTTATTTCAATCAAACTGACTAAAAATATTAAGTTAAAATTTGCATAACTATCCTACACCTGGCACAATAAGGCGCAAGACATGTATGGCGTGATGTGTTGCTATTTTCAGACCAACGCAACTGTAATTTTCATGTTTTGTGCCATGTTGTTTAAATAGCAAATCCATTTGCACCACTTTGTGGACTCATGGGTGTGCTGATGTAATACACAAATGTCTTTACATATAAAAAAAATGAAAGATTAAAAAAAGATGAAAATGTTACAAAATTTGTATAATGTTATTGTTATTATTATTCATTAATTTTCTTTTCAGCTTAGTCCCTTTATTAATCAGGGGTCGCCAAAGCGGAATGAACTGCCAACTTATCCAGCATATGTTTTACACAGTGGATGCCCTTCCAGCTGCACCCCATCACTGGGAAACACCCATACACTTTCGTTCACACACATAAACTACGGACAATTTAGCTTACCCAATTCACCTATAGCGCATGTCTTTGGACTTGTGGGGGAAACTGGAGCACCCGGAGGAAACCCACGTGAACATATTGGTATCACTTCAAAAATAATGGTCTTTTGTTAATGTATTTATTAACATGAACTAAGAATGCATGTACAACATTTATTAATCATAGTTCTTCCTAAGCATTTACTAATGATTTAATAAAATACAAAGGCCTGCTTGTTAACATTAGTTAATGTACTGTGAGTTACCATAAACTAACAATTAACAACCTTTATTTTTCATGTTAGTAAATCCATTAACATTAAATAATGAGCCGGCACTACAGTGGCGCAGTGGGTAGGACAACCGCCTCACAGCAAGAAGGTTGCTGGTTCGAGCCTCGGCTGGGTCAGTTGGCATTTCTGTGTGGAGTTTGCATGTTCTCTCCGTGTTGGCGTGGGTTTCCTCCGGGTGCTCCGGATTAATAAAGGGACTAAGCCGAAAAGAAAATGAATAAATAAATAATGGGCAATTATTTTAAAGTGATACCCTTAAAATTGTTTATACGTTTAAGGACATTATCTACCTAATATGCACAGCAAAAGCTAAGCTAAATAAATAAATAAGAAAAGCTAAGTAGCTACAAAATTGTAGCCTATCTACAATGATCAAATAAAACACATTTCACACATTTAAATTAGCATAAAATCCAGTAACAGTTTACAATATGGGACGCATAGTTAATGTTAGTTAATGTATTTATTAACATGAACAAACCATGAACAACATATTTATTAAAGCATGTATTCATGTTTGTTAATGTTAGTCAATGAAACAGTTGTTCATTGTAACCTCATTACCATTGTTATTAAATAATGTTAAAAAGCACAGCATTACATTTTAATAATGCGATAGTAAGTGTTGAGCTATGATTAATGAACGCTGTATACAAGCATTGTTCATTGTTTGTTCATGTTAGTAAATACATTAACAACGTGTCCTGTATTGTTTAATACTAACTTTAATTTTTAATAAACGTGCAATACTTTCTCATACGCACTCGTACACAGCACCTTATAACAATTTACAGTGCAATACTTTTTCTACGCAGTTGTACACAGCACCTTATAACTTATATATTTATATCAAATCTGTACATACAATTCACCATTCAGAGCTTTTGACTGATTGCATCTCTGCTTAATGTTTGTTGTCTTTTTCATATTTATTTTGTATTGTCACTTGTCACTTTATGTACACTGGAAGCTTCTGTAGCCAAAACAAATTCCTTGTGTGTGTAAGCACACTTGGCAATAAAACTGATTCTGATTCTGATAAATTTTTACTAGTATTCAGGTGAGAACAAGATAAAATTCTAACAGTCTAAATCTAATAAAATTATTAAATCAATAAATAATGAGGTAAAACAATAATAAAGCATTTACTACAATTTATTATTGTCTAGTTCATTTAATCAAATGTCTCACATTCAGAATGAATGCAGTTATTTTCATAGTAGGTCAGCAACTAAACTATATTTTTAGATAATATTTTAAAGCCTCATTTACAAGGCTTTATACTTTATTCGTTTTCCAGTATCCACATAAAACAGCATCTTTTCGGCAGCAGAGACTATATAACTGACTATTTAAACTGCAAGACAAACGAACTACAAGTGTAAACACATCCTAAATCATTCACTTCATTAAGGTTTGTTCTATGACACCTTCACAGCCTTTTGGATCTTTAAAGATTTTGCCAGAAGTATTTTGTGTTTGGAACACCATAAAGGTGAGAAAATGACGTCAAAATCCTTTGTGGACTGTCGCTTTGAATTCTCATTCTCTAATTACGTTTTAAGGTCAACGCTTTGCTGTTCAACGAATAAAGAGTTGCTCATTGTGTGTGGGCATGACCACAGAGGTCATCTGAGTCACTGGACACTTAAACATGTGCCACATCAGCTGATTTAATTCTGCAGATACAGATACTTTAAAAAGCCTTTATTGATTCCTGCGCAACCGTGATATGTTTTTTTCAAGCCCCACCTCGGTATCTCCTTTCCCCTTTTTTCCTTTCGCCTTTCCTTTCTTCTTCTCTTTGCGGTCATTCCCTTTTTTTTCCTTCTCGCTTTTCGATTTTTTCTTCTTCTCCCTCTCTTCTTCCTTAGCAGCAAACTCAGCCGCAACCTTTAAAACATTTACTACACGTTAACATTCTTAAACGTTAATGGAAAATGATATTCTGCATCAGACAATAGGATTAATAACCTGCTCGGGTGTCTTCTGAGCAAATATGGATGCAGAACCTCCATCCTCGGGACTTGGAAAGTCGGGAAACTTCCCTGAGGCATCTCTGTAACAAAACAGCAAAAAACAAAAACAAATAAATAAAATAGCAATATTTGCACCATATGCTTGAATGTTTATTTAAACAGTTGAAAACTATGGAAAACTGTGATTTTGATATTTCTATCTCACAAATCTGAGTTAACGTCTCACGTTTCTGAATTTCAGTTTTTCTCAGTTGCTTTGGTACATTTCTCAGATCAGAATTGAAATGTGCAAAACAGTAAGGGCATTTCTCAAAACAACACGTACAAAAAGCAAAACACCATGGATTCCCTGCAAAAGTCAAAATCCTTAGTTCATCTCTCAAAACTAAATTTCTATGTCAATGAATTTGTCAGTGCCGTCAGAATGACAAGTCCTTGTGTCATTGTGGATAAGACAGTCAAATTACTTAGTCATGTTGTCAATATATCAGTGTACAGTCATGGCCAAAAGGTTTGAGAATTACATAAATATTGGAAATTGGAAAAGTTGCTGCTTAAGTTTTTATAATAGCAATTTGCATATACTCCAGTATGTTATGAAGAGTGATCAGATGAATTGCATAGTCCTTCTTTGCCATGAAAATTAACTGAATCCTGAAAAAAACTTTCCACTGCATTTCATTGCTGTCATTAAAGGACCTGCTGAGATCATTTCAGTAATCGTCTTGTTAACTCATGTTGACGAGCATGAGAATGTTGACGAGCACAAGGCTGGAGATCATTATGTCAGGCTGATTGGGTTAGAATGGCAGACTTGACATGTTAAAAGGAGGGTGATGCTTAAAATCATTGTTGTTCCATTGTTTACCATGGTGACCTGCAAAGAAACGTGTGCAGCCATTATTGCGTTGCATAAAAATGGCTTCACAGGCAAGGATATTGTGGCTACTAAGATTGCACATAAATCAACAATTTATAGGATCATCAAGAACTTCAAGGAAAGAGGTTCAATTCTTGTTAAGAAGGCTTCAGGGCATCCAAGAAAGTCCAGAAAGTCCTAATTCTGACAAATTCCAGGAAGTGATTATGAAAGAATGGGTTGCTATCAGTCCTGAAAAAGAAGGGCCAACACTGCAAACATCCTGACTCTTTGCATAAATGTCATGTAATTGTTGATAAAAGCCTTTGAAACGTATGAAGTGCTTGTAATTATATTTCAGTACATCACAGAAACAACTGAAACAAAGATCTAAAAGCAGTTTAGCAGCAAACTTTGTAAAAACTAATATTTGTGTCATTCTCAAAGCTTTTGGCCAAGACTGTATTCTGGAGGGATGTTTTGATGTAAACTATGGCTAAATAGTTTTTTTGCCGTTTGTATTGTAATTTGTTGACAGATCATGTCATTGTGATACAGAAAAGAAAAGACAGCACTACATAGCACAAAGAAAAAAACAAAACAAAAGTAGAAATGTGAACATAGGACAATCTTCTTTGAGATGTACCTTCTTTAGAAAAAGTCAAGATTCACCTGCATGGGAGAAATTTACCAATTGTAGACAGATTTAGAAAAAAAAAATCTAATGGAAATATCTAGATATCTATCATTTGCATATATGTACCAAAAAATTTCAACTTGTTCAAAGGAATGAGAAACTGCTTTTTTTGATGCGCACAAGTGACACAATGATCTGAAGATTGAGAAATGTACCTACATGGCAAAACGAAATGTCAGAATTGTGCGATATAAATTCAGAACTGCAAAAAACAAAATAAAAGTTTAGATAAAATTTGTATAACATGTCTTTACATTTTTTTACAAGGTTTTACAATAAATCAAACAAATTTCCCAAAACCTACTCAAGAAAAAATCCAATAAAAATTATAATAATCATTAAAAAAATCTAATCAAACACATTCACATTCCACACCTTCAGACTTCTAAAGCTTCTTCAATATCTCCATTTTTCACAAAGTCCAAAAAAACCTCCCAGATATCACAAAATTCTGAGGATTTCTTTCTCATTACATATGTGAGCTTTTCAAGAGCCAAACATGTTTTTATAAGTTTCTCAACCATAGTCCAATGGAGAGGCAATTAACAATGCAATAGAACATCTTGCTTGTATTAAACATAAATCAATACATTTTATTTCTTTAGTGGACAAAACACAACTGTCTGTATACATATTCAATACACACAATCCAGGACATAAAGGAATTGGAATGGAAATTGAGATGACATTAAGTGAAATAACTAAATGTTAACTGCATCCATTCATTGAAGTGAGATTAATCTATAGAAATATCCAGCCTGATCTCTCGAGGAAACGTAACTATTTTACATTTTGTCAGTTTAGTGGCTAATTCGTATGAATTCATATGAGTTCAGTTGCATAAAAATTTAAGATTTTTTTAAACCCCACCTCTAGATCCCACCATCATTTCAAGAGTTCACACTTAGCTGATGATTGGTTATAAAGCTTGTTTGGCATGCTGTCCTGAGAGAGAGCCCTGAGCTCATAGATCCTCGAGCCCGGGGGTCCCTCCCGTTTGCAAGGCGAGAGGGGAGTTTGAGCTCAGGTAGATCTCGAGAACTCCCCTGCTGTAGTAGCTAATGAACAGATAGTGATTGCTCTTGACTACTTTCTAGGAGCATGTCTATGATGCCAATTTTGATTAGCCAATTAACTTAAGTTGCATGTTTTTGGACAGTGGGAGGAAACCGGGGAACCCGGTGGAAACCCACGTGAGCACCGGGAGAACGTGTAAACTCCACACAGAAACGTCGGCTGGCTTGGGAAGGACTAGAACCAGTTATGTTCTTGCTGTGAGGCAACAGTGCTAACCACTGGGCCACCGTGCCACCCATCTAGAAAAGGAGAAGTAGGGGTGGAAGGGGGAATTCTTCAAAATGAAGATGGCTGTGATATGAAACTTAGGGTATTTAAAGTGGCTTAGGAATCGTCTGATTGGTGAATCATGAATTGGATAATGCGGGACCAGCCACAAGCAATCATAAGCACGTGATCCTCTCGAAATTAGTTTATAAATAAACTTCACTGAGGGATGAGCAAGTCATACTAAATTGTAAAAAATGAAATTGTTATCCACTAAATCAAAAAGTTACAAATTGCTGTGAGATGTCGTTGAAAATATATATGGACGAACTCTATGTGAGAAACACAATTTTCTTGCAGATTTTTAAAAGATGAGGTAACACAGACTTCATGTCAGTGTGGACATATAGATAAACAAAGCAGATCGCGTGAACAAAGGCAAATCCATCATATTTGAACTGTGAACTTCACACATGGGGAGGATACATTAGCCAGGTCTAGCGCTGGCTCTCAGGGGAGCTGGAGCAGGTTTAGAATAACAGGGTAAAAGTGTCAGTCAGAGCCCAGTCTGAGCGCTCTGCTCCAGCTAACGTAATCAGTAGCACACAGCTGAAACTCACTTACAATGTGGTAGCACATGCTGAAAGCTAGACTATACTGTAATGCAGAGGGATTGAATTTCACCTAATCTGCTCACTGGAAGAAAAAAAGAAAACACTTTTTAATTTTACTTTTCCACTTTTTATTCATTAACTTTAATGAAAGGACTGCAGTGTTAATTCCTCAATCATATATTACTGCTAACCCTCTTTATTTGGAGCTAGATCAAAAAGTATTTTTGTCAATTCATTCTTTCCTGAGAGTTTTTTTATTTAATTTACTGCAAAATAAGCAAACAGGCAAATAGTTTTGCATGCATTTTTGCAATAAAATTTGACATTACAGCAAGACTTAATAATTATGTATTTTGCTTTGTTTTGTAAAAGTGGTAACAACTCTGATCAGTGGAATTTTCTCACAGCATCATGGATGATGTAGTTTTTCCACAACAACAACAACAAAAGAAGATTGTTAGAAATACAGTAGCAATTTATGGTTAACTACTATGTACTATATTTAAATTAATCATTTGGTACAATGAAATGAGTAAACTAAAATATGGTGTTATACTTTAACTCAGATTTAGACAAATCTAGACAAACACAACTGTTGGGTCAAAATTTTCAATGGCAATTGGGGTTGGGTTTCCTGGAGAGACCTTCACAAGAGATAATATAAATAATCTATTCATTCATTTTCTTTTTGGCTTAGTCCCTTTATTAATCTGGGGTCGCCACAGTGGAATAAAAAACCAACTTTTTCAGCATATGCTTTACACAGCGAATGCCCTTCCAGCTGCAACCCATCACTGGGAAACATCCATACACACCCATTCACACACATACACTACAGACAATTTAGCTTACCCAATTCACCTATACCACATGTCTTTGGACTTGTGGGGGAAACCGGAGCCCCTGGAGGAAACCCTCGCAAACACGGGGAGAACATGCAAACTCCACACAAAAACACCAACTGACCCAGCCAGGGGTCGAACCAGCGACCTTCTTGCTGTGAGGCGATTGGGGTACCCACTGCGCCACCGTGCTGCCAAAATTCTCATATTTTGTAACGTAATGACTTATATATTATGATAAATGACCAATCAACATATCAAGATAGGACCATAAAGAAATCAGCCTGCAAAAAAAAGGCGGATAAAATACATAGACGAAGATGAAAAGAGCACCAGCACCTGTTAGGATGTAATGATTATTTCATGTGCACAGTTTACAGAGAACAAAAGGCACACATTTTTACATTGAGCACATTCAATGGAACAAATAAATAAATAAGTATGTATAGTTTACTTAAAATGAGGGAATAAATCATGTGTACTCTCTAATAAATTGTAGGCATTTTTTTTTTCTCGCATGTCATGTGCGGGGCTTCATATTTTCAATACTTTACCCAAAGCCCCCCCCCCCTTTTTTTTTTTGCAATCAATCAGCTTACTGAAAATCGCATGTAAACACTAGTGAAGATGATCCTTACATCATATAAATATCTTACTTTGATTGTCTAAAGTGGGTCATTATCACTGTTACCCTGCTTGAAAGGTTTACATAATTTAAACATGTTTAAAACTACATTTCATGTTGTTGAAAACAGAAACAATGGTGATTTCCATGTATTTTCAGCAGACTTCATCACTAAGTGTAAGAGTTCTTTTGGGTAGAAAACACTTTTCAGGCCTGAAAAGCTGTTTCCCGCTATGCAGAATGACAACTTTTATTAAACTCCTTTGTTTTCAGTTAAACTATTTAAAATCCTCATTAAAATTCCCAGTATTTACTTCAGGAGTCTGTCTGTGTCGTTGGCATGGTGAAAAATCTAATATTGGTAAGCATCTACATGTTTTACAGCATCTGTCTGACTGGCTGTTAAAACACGCCGCCTTCACCTCCTCACTTCATCAGCACATGGAAACCACACCAGCATACTTCACCTTGCAGGTCCTGACCTGGTATTCCATACATCCCTTATACAACCAGCAGGGGCCCGGCAAGGTCACTGGATGGGGCCGGAGAAAGGGGCCACTAAACGGAGACAAAGCTACCGAACTCTCCCCCCTCCCACCACATTGTGTTGTCCAACCAAGATGACTTATGACTGTTGTCTCCACATTAATGGGCAGCAGCATGCAGTGGCAGGCCGTAAATCAGGCTGGAATGCACTAATCAGCCCAGTCTCACTCAAAACCGCGCACACTTGAAAATAGCACACACATTAGGTAAGCATAAACAGCCCTGGGTTAAAGTGACCATCGCTTTGACTGCTTACATTTCAGCCTCCACACAAAAGGAAGAGACGAATGGCCAGGAATTTTCTTCACAATTAGTGTGAAATAATGGCTTGAACGGATGGAGATGCAAGGAAAAGCCCTTGTGATTGTGGAAGTAAATTAGCAGATTAGCTAAAGGAGACTAGTGATTAGTTCCAGAGATTCGGAGAAAGTCCCCTTTTTCATATGTGGAAAATATTGTTTAACTATTTTTTTCTACATATATCTCGCTATATCCTGTCTACAACAAAGTTAAAGAAAGATCTTTTAAAAATCACATGTAAGTTTAAAACACATGTGCAAAAGATCTTAGAAATGTACTCTTTTTTTTCTTTCAAAATTGCATTCATATGGTTTGAATTGGATATATTGGAATTGGATATATTAATTCATATGGATATATTAATTTATTGCTCAAAACAATAACAAGCAGTAAAGTATGGAGGCCTGGACCTAACAAAGAGGAGTTTGGGGATGAATTATAAATTAAGTTATAATAACAGTATCTTCACTAAAATGGTAAATCTTTTTATTGAGATATTATATTTCTATTTATTAATCTAAAACCATGAAACAAATGTCATGCAAGGGATTCCATTGTAAAGCAGTTTCATTGCAATCTCAATTGTATGACCTGAATGAATGAAGGAATGAATGAATGAATGAATGAATGAATTATGCCAAACTACAATACTTGCAAATTATTCAATTAATTTTCATTCATTCATTCATTTTCTTTTCGGCTTAGTCTCTTTTTTAATCTGGGGTCGCCACAGCGGAATGAACCACCAACTTATCCAGCATATGTTTTACGCAGCGGATGCCCTTCCAGCTGCAACCCATCACTGGGAAACACCCATACACTGTCATTCATACACATACACTACAGACAATTTGGCTTACCCAATTCACCTATAGAGCATGTCTTTGTACTGTGGCGGAAACCGGAGCACCCGGAGGAAACCCACGCAAACATACAAACTTCACACAGAAATGCCTACTGACCCAGCCGAGGCTCGAACCAGCGACCTTCTTGCTGTGAGGCTAGAGTGCTACCCACTGCGCCACCGTGACGCCTTCAATTCATTTTGTTCATCATTAAGGAATCAATACATTTTTATTACTCTTAATATTTGAGTTTGTCAAAATTATTTTTATTTTAGAAATTAAAGTATGAATGTTATTATTTAACATGTTTGAATAAATAAATAAACAGGACAAAAAATGTCATGTCTTTTATCAATCTATCATCCCTAAAATTACTATTATTAGTAATAATATAATTAGCTATAATATAATTCTACCTTAAAGAAATATACATGTATTTAGGACTTTGGCTTACCGACACTCAAGAAACCACTGGCGTATTTGTTCTTGCAGGCTTTCTTTAATATCCGCGCCATCCACAGAGCGCACTGACTCTTTGATGTTGACCAGTGCCGTCTGGTACTCAGCCTCATGCTCCTCCTGAATGACGTGTCTCCTGCATTCCACCTGCTGGGCATGAAGTTGGGCAGGGCTGGGTGTCTGCAGCTGAGCTGGAATCTGGAAATGGGACACCAAGAGACAAGGGATGGAAAAACTGACAACATACAGCACAAAACATTCAGCATGTGGTTTGATTGAGGGCATGTTTAGATGACATGTTTTCTGTAATGACTAGAAACCTCAATGCATTGCAGCTGATGAAAATGTATGCAAAAGAAACCCCAAAAAACCTGTCAAATCAAGAAAACATTCTCATCAGTTTGACGCCACATGCTGCAAATATTCATAATGCAGCCAAATACAAAAAACACTGCATATATTCATGACTCAGTCAAATACAAAAAAAAATGCTGCAAATAGCACAGACTAACGTTGGTTTCTTTTAGGCGCAGTTTACACTAATGAATTTTCAATTTAAAATGCATCAATTGTCTTTATTACACCTGGTATCTACACTACTCCTGCATCTACAACCTGTGAAAAAATAAGAATTTTGAAAACTCTATGAATGAATGAATGAATAAATTAGGCCAAACTACAGTACTAGCAAATTATTCAATTCATTTTCATTCATTCATTCATTCATTTTCTTTTCGGCTTAGTCCCTTTATTAATCAGGGGTCGCCACAGCGGAATGAACCGCCAACTTATCCAGCATATGTTTTAAGCAGCGGATGCCCTTTGTACTGTGGGGGAAACTGGAGCACCCAGAGGAAACCCACGCAAACATACAAACTTCACACAGAAATGCCTACTGACCCAGCCGAGGCTCGAACCAGTGACCTTCTTGCTGTGAGGCTAGAGTGCTACCCACTGCGCCACCGTGACGCCTTCAATTCATTTTGTTCATCATTTTTCAACATTTTTATTACTCTCAGTTTTTAAATTTGTCAAAATAATTTTTATTTAAAAAATTAAAGTATGAATGTTATTATTTAACATGTTTGAATAAATAAATAAACCCCCAAACACACTGCACTACACAGTATCTACACTACTCCTGCATCTACAACCTGTGAAAAAATAAGAATTTTGAAAACTCTAAAGACCTAGTTTAGTTTGGAGTTTAGTTGGAGAATGCTGGTGTTCTGTTTCAGTAGATGGACTGAAACTAAAACTTTTGAAAAACATAAAAGGCGCCACAATCGCTCTCTGGCTGGTTTTCAAGTGTATTGTTCCCTGATTCGTCAAGTAAATTGAAAACACACTAGTGTAAATGCAGCCTACCTACTAGTGTTTTTACTTGCTTTTTACCTACTAACTAACAGCTCTGAGAGTAACTCACACAAACACAGTGTTCATTTGATTAGATTATTATAAGCTAATAACATCCAGTAATCATATATTCAGGATCTTACAAAACATTAAACTCACTTTTCAAGTCATCAACAATGAAATGGAAAGTATACAGTAAACAAGAAACATGTCGACCGAAACATTTCTATTGTTTGCTATTGGCAGTTTCAATATTAAGTTCTATTGTGACTATTTGCATCAGGTTTTTGATTTTGCAATGTGAATATTAGCAGTGGAATATCTGTATTTGCTTGCGATGGTGCAATGGTGTTTTCTTAATTTGCCAGTGTTTTTGTATTTGCATGTGCTTTCCTCAGTTGCAGCCTGTTGAAGTCACTTTGCCACTAGTTTTCAAGAACTTTTTTATTTGTGGGTTTTGGCTATTACTTTATACGACAATGACATTTTGTGAGCCACTGGATGGATTTCAGAGTGTACGTTTTTGAAAATTACACTAGTATTTTAACTATTAAAACATGATTTGGTGAAAATAGTGATGTCATGTAAAGCATATTATATAGGCCTTGACAAGGGCCGTACCTACATAGGTGTGTAGCATTTCTTTTTGTGAAGTTACATAACCACCTACTGACCTGACATGTATTGTAAAGCATTTTAGCCATTTTTTCTGAATTCATGCAAAATGCATTGTTTTGATAACTTTATAGTCTGTACTTGAAACTTCTGTTGTTGTGTAAGTACACATTTAGATAGGCCTAATGTGGTTAGCATAAGATATCTACTAAAATATATTTTCATAAACAGTACATCTGAAGAACATTCTATTGTTTACCATTCCCAAAAATATCATCTCCTCTAGGCACTCCTTGTTGACCCTCCTCCTGTCTCGATACCCCCGCCAAACCTAGAAGAGTGAAAAAACAATAATAGCAGGAAAACAAGAACTGAGACCGAGGACACATACCAGAAACGATACTATCATTCACTCTGAGATCAAGAACATTCATCTGCTCGCTATCTGCTGAAAACAGTCTACTGTCGTCTTGCATTCTTTCAGATGAGAAGAATGTACCGCAATGACAGCCAAAATTCCAATCTGACTAAGTGAATTGAATCATTCGGTATGTTACTGAGGGGAAGATTCAACCATAAACTGTAGGTCAAAAGTTTAGAACGATTCCAATATCTAGAACTCTCTTATGAGTATTTTTCTGAAATGCTCAAATATTAAAATTTTTGTAAAAAAAAAAAAAAAAAAAGACTGTTATTAAATTGTACACATCTGGAAGTATTTATTTTGATTATTGAACACATTTGCCTCAGATCTGTATGGAAACCCCACTACACTACAAATAATGTTAATATTTTTAGTAATATTTTAAGTGAATAAATAAAATGATCATAGTTTTACTCAGCAAATCTGTATTAAATTGATCAAAAGTAAAGGAAAGTCCTTTATGCTACACATGAGAAAATAAATGTTATAAGTTGAAAAACTACACATTGATAATAATAACCATTGTCTTTGGATTGTGGTGGAAACCAGAGCACCCAGAGGAAACCCACGTGAACATGGGTAGAACATGCAAACTCCACACAGAAATGCCTCCTGGCCCAGCCGGGACTCGAACCAGCGATCTTCTTGCTGTGAGGTGACAGTGCTAACCACTGAGCCACCGTATCGCCCACCATTAATAATAATATTGTATAATTATTTATAATAATAATTATTATTTCTATTTTTATTTATATATATATTTTTTATTATTTATTACTTATTCTCACGAATCATACCTGAGCACCAAGTTTTAATTATTTATATACTACTTATTCTGACCAACAATAAACAAATCAGCATGATGTCTCCTTTCAAAAACATAAAAAACATTTTTTTTACTCTTAACATTTACCAGTAATGCAGACTGCCTCAACTTTAAAGCACATCAATAAGCTTTGGCTTATAAATTAAGCTGAGGCAAGCAGTTCCAATTATTTCCTATATTTGTTTTAATAAATCCTCCTTTTTTCTTAAAATGACAAGGATGCTAAAACAACAAAAGCCGTCTTAAAAGAGAGGATTACGTTTCCAGGGATTCAGGGCACCGAAATCTGATTTGCTGTGAGCTAAAGAATGAGAAGGGAGGCAGGATTAGACCTTGTGAAAACAACCCCACAGACAGAGAGCCCCAAAATCTCTGTTTATCACCTCCAGTAATCACATTCACTACAAGGTCGAAAATGCACATTGGATAGGCCACTTGAAATTGAATTAGCTGTAGGGTCAAAGCTTCATGGGGACGTTCATCAATGCTTTTGCGTACCATTTCACTCAGCAATGTCAATTTCACGCCTGCACTGCAAAAACCAACAGCTCTCCAAAATCGTATCTGCTATCTCTTTCAGGCTACATCTATGTCTGCGCTCGCCAACCGTAGCGAGAAGAAGAAGACGTCAGGATACATGAGCTCAGATTTCACGATTAGGATGGCCCTGAAAAAGAACACCTAAAATCCAGGAATTCTTTCCCTTTCCTGTCTCTCAACACTACAATGTTAATCTTCTACCTCCTGCCAAAGGGCTTACAAGTGCATTATTCCCACAGATGAGTGGACATCTATCTTTTATGCTTGGGTGGGATCGCGTGTCATTCATAGCCCTTTGTGAGCGGACATGATGTCAAACGTGACAACTGATGACTGCGGCAGGAGATGCCCTGACCTCTGCATTTGGGTTCATGCGCAGGTACAGACGCAAACATTACCTCCCTTGTGTGTGATGGTAGGACATCAGCTTCAGTTTATATAATGATAAAAATCCAATTACAACAACCTCATCATTTAATCAATGGTGCAATGCTTGCTAAGATTACATTACTCAATATAAAATATGGGTTTTTATAAGACTTATATAGGACTTATTTATAGCACTTTCAGCTTTTAGAAACTTTTTTAACTTTTAGAAAAATTGCTATTTTCTAGGCCGATATGGCTGGGAACTTTCCATTATCATACATTTGCCATTCTGGCGCAATAATCAAGAACTTTTTGTTATTGATATTACGCAGTGCATGAAAATCGACTAACTTCCATGTATTCCAGTTCACACTGATATGGAAAGAAAGTTAATATGTTCTGAATCATCTCTCACAAATGTCTCCATGGTTGTAAGAGATGTTTCCTGTGCAAGCGGGTGCTTATATTGTAAGTTAGCCGATTCACAGGTGGTGGGTATTATCATTGCTTCTGCTGCCACAGTACGGCATCCAAATAAACTTTTATAGTCATCAATAAAACTGACTATAAAAATAAGTTAAAGTTTTAAGCTAAATTATCCGTAAGCTAAATTAGCCGTAGTGTGAATGGGTGTGTATGGGTGTTTCCCAGTGATGGGTTGCAGCTGGAAGGGCATCCTCTGCGTAAAAACAAATGCAGGATAAGTTGGCAGTTCATTCGGCTGTGGTGACCCCAGATTAATAAAGGGACTAAGCCAAAAAGAAAATGAATGAATGAATGACAAAAAAGAAAACGTTGACAATTTGTTGTCATGACTTTTTGTCGTATGATGTAGTTTCGTTTTGGAGCTTTGCTTTCTTTTGCAGAACAACAAAGATATTTCAAATAATGTTTTGGATTTTTGTAATTATGTTCTTAAAGCGGCCTCACAGTGGCGCAGTGGGTAGCACGTTCGCCTCACAGCAAGAAGGTCACTGGTTCGAGCCTCGGCTGGGTCAGTTGGCATTTCTGTGTGGAGTTTGCATGTTCTCCCTGTGTTGGCGTGGGTTTCCTCCGGGTGCTCCGGTTTCCCCCACAAGTCCAAAGACATGCGGTATAGGTGAATTGGGTAAGCTAAATTGTCCGTAGTGTATGAGTGTGAATGGGTGTGTATGGATGTTTCCCAGAGATGGGTTGCAGCTGGAAGGGCATCCGCTGTGTAAAACATATGCTGGATAAGTTGGCGGTTCAATCCGCTGTGGCGACCCCAGATTAATAAAGGGACTAAGCCGAAATGAAAATGAATGAATGAATGAATGTTCTTAAAGCGAGTATAGAAAAATGAACAAAGTCTAACTTCATGATTTCAGTAACTTCTGATTTGTGATGTAGTCTCATTAATGAAGTCTTGAAATGAATTATTTGAGTAATCAAAGTTTGAGTTTATTCATTTATTCATTTTCCTTCGGCTTAGTCCGTTATTTATCAAGGCTCGCCACAGCTGAATGAACCGCCAACTATTCCAGCATATGTTTTATGCAGCGGATGCCCTTCCAGCCACAACTCAGTACTGGGAAACACCCATACACTCTCGCATTCACACACACTCATACACTACGGCCAATTCACTTATAGAGCATGTCTTTGGACTGTGGGGGAAACCGGAGCACCCGGAAGAAACCCACGCCAACACGAGGAGAACATGCACAAAACTTTACACAAAAATGCCAACCAATGGCCCAACCAGGACTCGAACCTGCAACCTTCTTGCTGTGAGGTGACAGTGCTAACCACTGAGCCATCGTGCCGCCTCATTAAATGATTATTATACATAATAATCATATAGCTTCAAAGACGTCGAAAAATACCTGTCAAAACCAAAATAATCTCTTGGCAATTCATAAATATTTAGCATTTTGGTGATTAGTGGTTATTTCTATGAGTTTTAATTTTTATACAATTTGCTCCTGTCCTGATGGTTATGATTAAAGGATGGACTTCTTAATCACAAAATTTCCACTTCATAAAACATTCTTGTTTTCCTTTAAGACTGGGTTGAAAACAAAATGACAAAAATAAACATGATTAAAAATTACAAATAAAAAAAATAATTTTAATTAATTGTGCCTCAATTTTTTCTAGGCTACATGTAAAAAAATGTTCCACGCAATTCCTTTATGTTGACTCAACACATATTAATTATTCATTCATTCATTCCTTTTCTTTTCGGCTTAGTCCCTTTAATAACCTGGGGTCGCCACAGTGGAATGAACCGCCAACTTATCCAGCATATGTTTTATGCAGTGGATGCCCTTCCAGCTGCAACCCAGTACTTGGAAACTCATACACTCTCATTCACACACATACACTACGGACAATTTAGCTTACCCAATTCACCTATAGCGCATATCTTTCGACTTGTGGGGGATTCCCACGCGAACACCGGGAGAGCATGCAAACTCCACACAGAAATACCAATTGACCCAGCCGAGGCTCGAACCAGCAACCTTCTTGCTGTGAGGCAATCGTGCTAACCACTGCGCCA
>CAIGQW010055671.1:8347728-8357808 GCA_903798125.1 Danio choprae | reverse complement strand
TATATATATATATATACACATATCTTTTTTTTCTTTTTTCATTCTATATTTATTTCCATTTTAGACCTGGAAGGTTTTGACTATATTCCTACAAATTATTCGAAATTGATTTTGTGTGTCAGAGAAGATAGAAATGCATACAGTTTTGGAACAGGCTTGGTAAATGCTGAAAGACAATTCCTTTTTCCTTTTTCCAATTCCAGTTCCTTTAAATTTCTCTCATCATTGTAGCATATAATAAAAGCATTAAAGAAGATTAATTTGTTTAGCCATTTTCAAACTCCTGAATGCAATGCATCAGTAATTTCACTGGACTGTTGAAAATAAAGCGATGCAGGATACCTTTTGAATGCAGGTGGCTGCTTGGTCAGGGTCCAGCACGCTAGAACCCAGATGTCTTCTTTGTTCCTCCAGCCGAATTGTCTTCATAAAGTGAGCTCTCAGTCTTCCCTGCCGAGCTCGCTCACTGACCTGTAGCAGCCACACAGCCCTCTCCATGGACATGGACAGAACAGGCCTCTGCTCAACCAGAAACCACAAACACACACCTGAACTAGATTGTACTTACTACATTTGTTATTTGATTCAAATTGCATGTATTTGTAATGAGTGAATATATATGTTTGGTAGACAATGACTATATATCATTGTATATGTTGTGGTAGACAATAACTATATATTTTTTCAGTTACTTCAGCATTTTTCAAGTGTTTTATGTACTTTATTAGAGTATTTTTTATTTTAATATTTTATTAAATCACTTTAACAGTTGAAGTACATCATTTGCACATTTTAGCACTGATGAAACGATGACTGATGTCTCACTCGTGATAGGGGCACTATTTTACAAAACACTCTTATGGGTCATATTTCAGAAATGTGACAAATGACCTACAATCCTAATCCAAATAGTTGACTCGACTACAAATTTGTGTGGAAACCAGTTGCCTTAAACCAAAAAGTTTTTTACACAAGGCGAAACTAAACAGCCCTAGCTGAATTAGCATAGAACCTAAAGTGATAGTTCACTCAGAAATGAAAATGTACTTACTATTTACTCACCCTCAAGTGGTTCCAAACCTTTATATGTTTCTAAATTCTATTGAACACAAAAGAAGATATTTCGAACAAAGATTAAAGCCTGTCACTGTTGACTTGCATAGTGCAGGAAAAGCAATTACTATGGAAGTCAATGGTTACAGGTTTCCAGCTTTCTTCAAAATATTTTCTTTTGTGTTCAACAGAAGAAAGAAAGTCAAAAAGATTTGAAACAAGGGTAATTAAATAAAGACAGATTTTTTAGTTTTGGGAATTTTCTAGTGTAAGTCAAATATTTGGGTTAAGAGTATGTACCAGGGGTGTCCAAACTCAGTTTAGCTCCCCCTAAACACACCTAACTGAAAGCTTCTAGTTTGACTAGTTAGACCTTAATTAGCAGTCTCAGGTGTGTTTAATTAGAGCTGGGGTAAACCCTCCCGGCCGAGTTTGGACACCTGACCTGTACAGTTGCATAAGTTGGAGGACATGTCTTTATTTTAACTTGTTTGCATAAGTTTGCTTTTTACTTTTTATACTTATGTAAATACTTAAAAAAGTTATTTTGTACATACTCTGAAATTGTAAAGGAGTATTTAATATTTTTTATAATATTCTTCTTAAAATACTTAAAATACTCTTAAAATACTCTTGTTAGAGTATTTGCTTTTACTCAAATATTTGATTTGTGTAAATTGACCACCACTGTTTTTTATGAACATACATTCACAGATTTATGTTCTGGACGTCCTTCTTTAGCCAAAATATGGGCCAACATCTTCTCCCTCTCCTTTAACGCCCTCATCTTTTCTCTCACAAAATAACGTGGAATAGGCACCTCAAGATCCTCCTAAAAAACAAGATGATTTTTTTTTAAAGAGCAGAACATATATGCTAAAGTGGTGGTGCACTAGTGACCCCAATTAACATCCTCTAAATTCAGAAAAAAAACCAAGAGGCTTAGCTTGCTAAAATCCACTTTGACATTGAGCACTTAAATCTTCCCCAATCCAAAAATCACTAACATTCCCTCTAGGCCCACTCTTGTGAATTTAAAAGCACAACAGACCCAAAAATTTCCAGCATAAAACATTGTATTTTCTTATCTCACTCACAGGTGTCATTTTGAAGTCCTGCAATAGGTCATCAAAGTAGTGAAATTCAGAGTGCTCCAGCTCCACCATCTCATTCTTCAGCTCTACCAGCCGTCCCATCACTCCGTCAAGAACCTGGTGCACAACACGTCTCTTCTGGGGGTGAACAATCTGATCGTAAACCTCCTCCAGGGCACGGAAAATCTTCATGTAGCGCAGGTAGAAAGTGGCCAATGTTTGAAACACCTGCAGGCGGTCCTTTTGAGGACGGAGCTCCAATGTAGGATGTTCATCCTCCAGAAGGTCTTCCAAAGCTCCCTGAGCAGCATCCAACATTCGGCCATATGAACTGGGTAAAAAAGTTAGATTACTGTATATTTATGAGATAATCTTTTAGCTTTTACAGCTCTAAACAAATGTGTCTTCAAATTTTAAATAAATATTATGTGCATAGTATTTATTTGCAGTAAATACTAGGTCAATAGGTCAATATTAAATACTCCACATTTGTAGACGTAAAAAAAAATATATATATATCTATGTATACATATTTTTGCATACAAATATACATATACAGTTGTACAAAATAAATAATGTGACAATAACTTGTGTTGATATCTGCTGGAAAGGCAGTCTCTCGTGAATGCACATATAGACAGTTACCAATTACATTAAACTGTTTATAAAAAATGGTAATATGGATATTTAAATATAGCTATATGAATTAATTATAAGAGACATTTATTCACCCCTCTGAGCCATGTGAGGCATTTTTTATTCTGGATGGGTTTTGCTTTTTTGCCATTTTTTTTTTTTTTAAATAATGATGAATAGAAACACCCATCTGTTGCCAATGCAGTGATTGAAATAGCAAGGAGATAACAAAAATTTTAAAAATACATATACACCTGCATTGAGGGAGAGTAAATCATGAGCTAATTGATTTTTTTGGGTGAACTAACACTTTAAGGTCTGAAAATTGTAAGGTTCTTTTAAATTTCAAACACAAATATGGTCATTTAGACGATATTTTCAGAAGATGACAACTGGTCTATGTAACAAATGTCTTCACTTGTTGTCATTGAAAATACAGAAAAAATAATTGTTATCTAAAAAAGCAGTTTTATAGCGTGCTAATTTAGAAATTATTTTCAGTTGTGTTATTTTTTTGTTAGCAGATCAATTTATTGTTCTATTTAGGTCTATATATATTCTAATTTGTACAAGATTTTCCATATTTAAAACTTTAATGTCCTTCCATTTCAATCCGTCTTTGAAATGCAATCAACAGAGACAGGCAGTAGTACTTGCTAACAGGCCTAATTACACCTGTTGAGAGCAACTGCCCTATGGGAAAATTTTCCCGACCCCAGTTTTTAGACCCTCAGGCCAAAATTAGTACCGCCAACGTCTGACCGCGCACTCTGAATGTGGGAAACCACAGAATGCACATTGAATTCACCGTAAGTCAGCATATTAAGCCACATAATAGAAGAAATCCCCTGACAAACATTATTTCTCCATTCTTCGTTTTCTAAAGTTGAATACACATGAATTCCACAGATGTCCTCTGACCTCTTTGACTTCTTTGCGTGTGGGTGCTCCTTTTGTGACTGCTGAAAGAGTTCATGGCGAGGGTGAAACCACCTTCTTTTCTTATTCTGATGGGCCCATACAGTATTGTTCCCCTCTGGGCATTAGCACTGCCAAGAGCTACTCAAATTGTAGGGATGGCAAAATCAAAGGAGGGGACAGGATAGTTAGAGTGGGAGGGGGGCTGGGAGGAGCTGTGGGAGGAGGTTAGGAGGCTGGTTGTAAAACAGCATTTACAATAAAATAGAAAGCCGCCTCTTAGAGATATCTGAAATATGGAGGATAACAAAGGCAGAAGTGCTGCAATTCATGACAAACCTGCAGTAACTACCGGATGTTCCATGAAAGTGGATGAGGAAAATGTCCTCGCTGATGTCATTTTCAAGGGAATTTAAGCAGTACTGTCAACACGTGCAGTTCTTCTAAATTAGTTTATCTCAATAAGGGAGCTGGGGCCCACAAAGGGGCCGCAACAAACTTTCAAGGAAGCCTTAAGATAAATTTTAAATACCAAACCAATCATTAAAATACACAAAAAACTATTCTAAAAACAAACAAATTTTTTATTAATTTATGCTTTCCTAGTTATGACAGGCTCTAAAATATTTTAACTGGTAGAAACTGAACCATTTTTTGTAGACTTTAAGAGATTCCTTAAGGTTAAAAAAAAAAAAAGTTGAAATCCACTGTGTTAAATGAAAAATGTTTATTTAGATTATTAAAATGTACTTTACATGTGTCCTGAAGCTGTTTTTTTAAATCCATGAAAAAGATTTTGCAGTGATGCCACAGAAGAATCATATTTTGGAGAGCCTTTCAGTAAATAGTAACTTTTTTTTAAATAACATTTTAATAATCTGAACTGAAGAACCTTTTTCATACAATAAAGAGTATCTTTTGTTCAATGGAAAGATTCCATAAATGTTAAAGATTCTTCTTAGAACCAGCGATGCCACGAAAGAAACTTTATTTCATGCATGACCATAGTTTCAATTCATAAGATGTCGATCCATTGTCAGGAGACACTGGTATTTGTTTTGTCTGTAATTTTGTTTATTTTTGAACAGCTCTTGACTTTCCTGTTATAAATCACCAAGTAGTTTCACATACATCTTAAATTGAAATTGTTAAATGAGCAGCATCTATTTCTGTGTTTTGGCCGAAACATCCCCTTTGCTGAAGGTTAATTGGGGAGCCAAAAAATGTGAATAAAACCCTTTTTGTAAAGAATGACGAACATTGTAATGATCTAATGAACCCTTTTTTTAAAGATGAAGAATCTTCTGTTGAATAAAAAGGTCCAAAGATATTAAAGGCTCTTCTTAGAACAATTCGTGGCCAATAAAGAGCTTTTATTTTAAAGAGTGTAATTGTGCAGAGTGACTGAAAATAGCCACCACCTACACAAAAAGCAGATTTGTATAGCTCCTATTTGAGTACAGAAATAGTGGCTCTCGATAGTATGTTGTCATAGGAACTGCAAACAATGTGAACTTTCTCCTAGTAGGCGTTTTTTCCCCCCAAATTCGACGTTTAAAAGAAAAAAAAATGTTTTCCACCTTCACTTTTCTGAAATATATTTTTTAGGGTAATTCTGACATGTCCTGCTAAAATTATACAGACTTGTCTGAACGCTGTAGAGCTGATCTAAATTACATATTGATTTTAGTTTCCTCACAAAGACATTACACGGTCATCATACACATTATCGTGGTTGTGGCATCACATCAACAGTCCCATGTCGTGCTCAAGGTAAAAGGACAGTTTTTACTCACCTCTGCGACATCGTTAGTGATTTTACACGCCCCAGAGTTTAGTTTAGAAAGTGCCGTATTTGAATATCAAAGGGAAAAGCATAACTGCGAGCCACAGCTTTCGAAACTAAAATAGTTAAACGAAGCGTAGCAAGGCATCCAAGCAGAATGCCCTGATTATCTGTCATAAGTTAAGCATTTATAACTAGAGTTGGACAAGTCTCGCGCCAGCCAGGCTGCAGCAAGCCGCTGGGTTAACTCCCTGCGCTTCTGACAGCTGCCATGGCAACGAGATCAAAGCCTCTTCACTGCTTCTGAAAGAAGGCAACTAGTTAAAAACGGAATACAATACTCTATCAACCACAACACTTAATGCGATTCTAACGCTTAATAAGAGCTCTAGCCGTTCATTTTCATCGTTTCATTTCTTATCTTATCCGATAAGCCGCGAGCATGTCAAGCCTCTAACAAGCTCTTGTTTGGCATCCCGCTGGGCAAAACAACACAACCCAACGCCACGCTTGCGTAGCTCAGCTCATTCAATGTATGAATGCAATTCGGCCATTTGATAACAAAGCAATTTGGAGAAGCCTTTCTGACGCAGCATGTTTTGAAATAATTGCTGTCACTTTGGAAGTTGGCTATATTCTTCGCCTTTATCTCCTATGCGACATATTGTTTGACTTCAATAGTCAGAAGACCATGTGGGCAGGTTTGTAAACGCAGACTGTGGAAGTGCAGTGTGAAATTTATTTTTCAATGGATGCATCGTTTGTCCTTGTCTCCCACCTTCTTGGTGGTCCCACCATGGATAATGGTTTTTAAAACAGTGCTGCACACAAAAATAAAGGATCTTTTTTGGGATCTCCATAGAGAATATTTAACATTCACTAAATATTTACATATTTGATAATATAATTTATTGTGAAACAGTTTTATTATTAAAATATTTACACTCTGGTGAATTTGCTCTGTTATGCGGTTTATTTGCGCAATGTGAAAACTTTCAGCCAAACCAGTGTTCATCAAAATAATAATAATAATAATAATAATAATAATAATAATAATAATAATAATAATAATAATATTCATACGTTCATTTTCTTTTCGGCTTAGTCCCTTTATTAATCTGGGGTCGCCACAGCGGAATGAACCGCCAACTTATCCATCATATGTTTTACGCAGCGGATGCCCTTCCAGCTGCAACCCATCACTGGGAAACAGCCACACACAATCATTCACTCACATACACTACGGACAATTTAGCTTACCCAATTCACCAACTCGTCTTTGGACTTGTGGGGGAAACCGGAGCACCCCCACGCCAACACGGGCAGAACATAATAATAATAAGAACATGCAAACTCCACACAGAAATGCCAACTGACCCAGCTGAGGCTCGAACCAACGACCTTCTTGCTGTGAGGCGATTGTGCTACCCACTGCGCCACCGTGAGGCCCATAATAATAATAATAATAAATAAATAATAGAATTAACTGAGATTGGTGAAAAGAGGTTTTTTTTTATTTGGTAAGTTCCATTGCAAAATATACATAATCATTTATTATTATTATTTATTTATTTATTTATTTTTTTTTGGTTAACACTTTACTGTGGAAATTACTGTGTGAACGCAAAATGAATTAGGAGCAAGTGTGTAATTTCCAAACAACCCAATCAAACAATAAGTGTGAAACTTATATTTTTGGAAAACCAAAAATTGTTCTTTATTTCTTTCATTTTTATTTTTTAATGCATATAATCCCTCACTGGCTCCACTCTGAGATGCAATTTGTTAATAAAACTGTCAACAATGAGGTTGTCAAGAAAATTAGACACTTTTATAGACACCCACACAAGAATTTTAATCCAAAACCAATGTTATTTAGTGAAAACTTTTCCTTGCCTTCCAGACTGAAAGAAAAGACTGCAGTGAAAACTTAATAAGATGGAAAGACCATTTTTAACAATCTTTAATTTAGAACAGGTCTCGGTTTACCAGACTACGCCCTTAACTAAAAACAAATGTCTTTCAACTCCTGTATTTCTATGCATGTTTCACACAAAAAAACCTGATAGTTTCAACCCCGCATGGCTTTTTCAGACAGAGACCATTGAACACTTGTTTAGTCTGTTGTGAAGTTGCCTTTAATGTGGGAACTGTTATGAGAAAGTCGTTGCACTTGCGCATGTGCTGAATGTGTATTTGTCCATTTCAGAGGTGGATTGTTGGGGTGTATTGTTCAAGCAGGTGTTCCAGCTAATTCCATTTGTTTATGTGAATGACTACCCTGATCCATCTCCGTCCAAATTACTCACGCAATCAAAAAATAATTGTTGCAAAGGCTTAAAACTTTCCATGTAATGTTGTTACTTATCTCATTTCCATCAGTATCGTCACATTGCCAGAGGAAGCCAAATCATGTTTTGCAGTTGGATCAATGCACTATAAGTGTTTATGCTTTTACAATCAAATACATCACTTTACTCTAGTTCTTAACTCTCATCAAGATTGCATTGATATCCTTAAGAACGTTTCATTTAAATTTCCTCTTTGCTTGAGCCACATACAATAGCCTAGGTACTGGCCGTTAGCCAGAACATATAAAGCTAAACAGAGGCCAGCTGAAGATTCGGAACAGGTGAGCTTCCTCGTGCATAAATTTAGCATGCTGCCTGGAAGTCTTTGAGGAATTGCCAAGAGGATGCAAAAAGAATGAAACAGTCGTGGGACAGGAAAAAAGTAACAACAAAACAAAATTCACCTGTTACTACTTACAGTCTGTTGCAAGCCTTATTTTATAAAACACTTTACCTTCAAGCATGAACTAAAATTCTGTCCTTTTGATAGGGCACAAATAATTCTAATCATTAACATAACAATTTTTTCATATTTTTTATTATTATTAGTCATTAGCAGGGGGCAGTACGGTGGCGCAGTGGGAAGCACAATCGCCTCACAGCAAGAAGGTCACTGATTCGAGCCCCGGCTGGGTCAGTTGGCATTTCTGTATGGAGTTTGCATGTTCTCCCCGTGTTCGCGTGGATTTCCTCCGGGTGTTCCAGATTCCCCCACAATTCCAAAGATATGCGGTACAGGTGAATTGGGTAAGCTAAATTGTCCGTAGTGTATGAGTGTGTATGGATGTTTCCCAGTGATGGGTTGCAGCTGGAAGGACATCTGCTGCGTAAAACATAGGCTGGATAAGTTGGCGGTTCATTCCGCTGTGGCGACCCCAGATTAACAAAGAGACTAAGCCGAAAAGAAAATGAATGAACGAATAGTCTTTAGCAAACCGTAGCTATATAATGATAATAACATTATTATAATAAAACATCAACTGGAATATTTAAATGACAATAATATCATTTCATGTATAGCTATAATAAGTGAATTTATTTTGTAGGCAATGCAAAATAGTTTTGTAACAGTAGATTACTTTAAAATGTTATCTAACAAAGACTAGATTAAACAGAGCAAACATATCTATGCTTTATTGAAATAGGCAATAAATATTCCTAATGTGTGTACATTCAGCCTGTGAAACAGTGTAAGGACTTACAAGTCCTTAATGAAACTTTCGCATGGATATGCAGCTTTGATTTCTCTATACAACTCTCGTGCGAAAACAAAAACACAAAAGCTTATTCTGTTAATCCAACAGCTTTTTTTGTGTGCATTGCTATTTAAAATGGGAGTGGAAATCCGATGTGTCGCACGTCCGCCATTCACATTGTTGTTGGACAGAAACTTGAGTGATTCACTTTTCCGATCGGCCTCGGGAGGCGTTACTCGCAGCACTATATGAGCAAGTGCAGTCAGAGCGCAGAGGGACAATCACGCCATCCTCTCTCTCGTACGGATAACTAAAAGACTTTGACATTTTCTCCAGGCATCGGAATTCCATTACCAAAGGCTAGATTTAAACGTCTAGGAGCACTAAAACACACCACAAGATCGTAAGTTCATTTTATCCTTTTGTTCGTGTGTGTTCATCTGTGTGAGAGATTTTGTTTTTAAATGCAGCTGTTTTGCGCTCGTATCGGACCATACTGTAGGATTATACGTCAATACTTACAACTTTAAGATGTTTAGAAGATATCAGATTTACATTAGATCCCAAAGCCAACTTGCTCTGATTCTACACGTTTAAAAGGCACTTTTAAAACAAATTAACCGAGCCTGAAACTCAGCTGGAGGTGTGGATTAGCAGTGTGCCATCCCGCGGATTTGTCCCTTTAATAGCAGTGTCCAATAATATTTCATGTAACATAAACGAATAGTGTTTTAGTTTAGACAATGCATAGATTAAGTGTATTTTACGAGTAGAATCTTGAATATGGTCATGTAGAAGAACTCTTTTTTGTTGTTTGTTTGTTTTGGAAGAATCAGTTCATGTGAATCAACTCATATAAATAGTGAGGTTGTTATGATTGAGATATAGAGTTTTTTCTTTTTCTTTTCAGGACTCTGGGAGTAAATGGTATTTTAATGAGCAGTTTTCGTTTATGTTAGAAGTCCTCAGTAATGTTAGAAGTCCTCATGTTACAAATTATTTTACTTTAGACACACAAATATATATATATATATATATATATATAT
>CAIGQW010055671.1:8323523-8347628 GCA_903798125.1 Danio choprae | reverse complement strand
TATATATATATATATATATATATATATATATATATATTCCTTTCCAGTACACACAAATCTGACACATTATTTTATGACACATTTAATTTACATATCTATAATTCATCATGGTATCTAGTTTCCATCCAGTTCAATGATCCGTTTACTTTCAAGGGATTTGTTTTTCCCCCATGCTTTTGTTACTTTTTTTAACAATTACACTTACAGTGCATGCATTTTCCATGGCTGATAATTCCCTTCTATGCTTGCAAAACACTTTGGACTGAAACAATACTGAGTTTCAAGGGAACTTAGAGACTTCAAGTGAGAGAGACAGGGTGAGAGGGGGAAGGAAGGACTGAATGGAGAGTCGCTGTGTCCGCACAGCTAACTCTTTGTGCGGGCAAGTGTGCTCGCTGCCTGGGGCCGTGAGATCAGGTGAGGGGCCGGTGTGTTTGAGCAGTGTAAACGCAGCAGTTTTACAACAAGGCTGGGGGACGTGATTGTGGTGCTTGGGGCCGTCTGTAATGGACCATCACTTTTTATGGCACCTGATTTTTTTCAATTGCACCTGGTAAGTCAGGTCAGAGGTTTACGCTGCCCTCTCTGTCTCCTTAATCTAATGATGTCAAAGTGGAAAGCTGTAAAATATGTATGTTTCGAAGGAGATTTGGGAATCTTGCAATACTCTAGATCACAGGATGCATTAAGAGCAGCTGTGTCTCTTCTCATATTTCCTTTAATGATATTAAGGTCAGGCGTTAACCGTGTTCTGGGGTCAAAAACAGCGGGTTGATTTGGAATGAAAATAAACAAGCCTAAACAAACTCTATCACTTGATGGCTCTTTAGCAAAACACAGCACGGTTGCAGTTGTATTTTTTATGCCAGGCCAATTGTAAGCTGATATTTTGTTTAATCTTCTCCGTGAGTGCTTCAGAAATGACATATTAAGAAAGATCATAACCGTGTTTATCTTTTCTGCTTCACTGCGCAGAGAATTCTTTTTAAAAGCGCACTGAAATGCATCAGTGTTTTCATTACTATGCAAGCCCTGGGGGTTGAAGATCAAAAATGTGTGATTAGAGACGCATGTGCATCTGTGTTTGAGTAAGTGTAAATGAAAAACTTTGACAGAGCGCCAATGTGGCTGTTCTCTGTTCTTTTTAGCTTTTGTCAGTTCAAAGCCTGGCGTCCAGTCCTCAAGCTGAGCATATCATTTTGAGAAAAGACCCTTTCACCCCTGTGTGTCGCAGCGGCCGCCCATCCTCCCCTCTGACCTGCCTTACTCCCATTGGGCATCAGTCTCTTTCTAATGCCTCCAGAAGGCTATACTCTGCTCACTCAGATCACTGCACTGGCCTGTTGCTTGAGCTGAACTTTTTGCATAGCCAAAATGCCTCCCATTTGCCATGGTTTGCCATGGTGTTTCACTGGGTCATTGCATGACAGCAGAGTTCTGCCAACAAGCCTTTGCTCAACCATCTGAGTTTTATAGTTTTGATGCTAGGCATTTAGACCTTATGTTTTGTACAGAAGTACAGCACAGCCTTTGAGCATTGTTGTCATTGTTTTTTTGTTAGTTTAGTCTGAAAATATTACATAGAATTAATGAAGTAACATTTAATTATTTTTTATTTAGAAATTGATGATTCTGTCTTAAACTATAAATATCAGAAAATTATACTTTGTAAAACAAGGCAAGGGTCATTAATATTGCAATAAGTTATGTGGTTTGACTGAACGACAATATTTATGAATAATTTAAATATAAAAATGTGTACAATCAAGGTGAATAAATCTTACAGATTTTTGTTTGATGGTTACACCACATGATACTTTTAGTGCATTTAAATAGATTCAAGTATATTTCATTTGTTTTATTGCAAAACATATATCATTGTCCCTTCCATCTTAGATGATTTAAATTATATACAACCCAATAACCCTGGGAAATAAACCCATGCACAAATACTATTCAGGAATTGATTCTCTTAAACAGTACAAGGTCCTGCCCCCTGACGAGGGACCTCGGTGCGCTCACGATGTTTTAGATTATGTGTGTTTTTTAAATAAACTTTCTTTGTTATCCCTTTTCTGTCCCTCTGTGCTTAATTGGTCCCTGCTTATGTTTTTTTTTTCTGCCTACATGTCTTAACCGCCGCTCTCGTTTGTTTCAGGTCACTGAAGTGCTGGCGATAACAAAGACGCACCAAGATGAGTGTGAACGTGAATGACTTCAATGACATTTTGGATGCACTGGGTGAACTGAACTTCTCAACTCTTGACGATAATGTCTCCCATGTGGAAGTGTGCCACAGCACATTCAGCCAGAGGGCCTTGCTGTACGCCCTCTCTGTTCTCTACATCTTCCTCTTCATCATCGGCCTCGCTGCCAACGCTCTGGTGGTTTGGGTGAACGTGAGAGCAGAGAGAAAACGTTACGAGACTCACCTGTATATCCTCAACCTCGCCATCGCTGACCTCTGCGTGGTGGCAACTCTTCCAGTCTCCATTAGTTCTCTGCTTCAGCTCGGCCACTGGCCATTCGGTGGTGCCATGTGCAAGATTACGCACCTGATCTTCAGTGTAAACCTCTTCAGCAGTATCTTCTTCCTTATGTGCATGAGTGTGGACCGCTATCTCTCTGTAAAACTTTTTGGAGACACCCCCAGTCAGAGGAAGAGAAGGACCAGGCAGCTAGTCTGCATTGGAGTTTGGCTGTTGGCTCTAGTTGCCGCCCTACCTGAAATATACTTCCTTCAGGCTGAGAAATCTGACCATTCAGACGCTATCGTATGCAAAGCAGTTTACCCAGTGGAAAGCATGAAGGAGTGGACGGTTGGCATCCAAATGAGCTTCTTCATGCTTGGCTTTGCCATTCCTTTTCCTGTCATTGCTGTGTTCTACATCCTCCTGGCCAATACCATCCAACCCTCAGCTGACCAGGAACGCCGCATCAGCCGTCGCCTCATCTTCACCTACATTGTGGTCTTCCTAGTGTGTTGGTTGCCCTACCATGGAGCCCTGCTTCTGGACACTCTAGCATTTCTCAATGTGCTTCCATTCAACTGCACATTGGAGAACGCTCTCTACGCAGCGTTGCATCTCACCCAGTGCTTCTCCCTCTTTCACTGCTGCGTGAACCCCATCATCTACAACTTCATCAACAAGAACTACCGCTACGACCTCATGAAGGCCTTCATCTTCAAGTACTCCACCAAAACTGGCCTCGCTAGGCTTATCGATGCCTCACGTGTGTCTGAGACCGAATACTCTGCAGTGGAGAACCAGGGACCATTATAACTTTCTTTGATGGTGTTGACAATTGCGAACCGTTCAAAGCTCAGAGATTAACAGGGGACAGTCATGTACATCTCTCTGGACATTTTGGCATCGCAAAATTTGATGCTTTGTAAAACAGTGGAACAACTTTGTATACAAACCGTTTGCTTACATTTATAAGCAGAAGAATGTTTATGCCTTTTGTAAATTTTTTACGCCGGATATAGATGTGAAGCACTTGTATTGATTTGATTTGTAAGTGTATTAGCCTTGTAACTGTAGCTAGGCTTTTGTGTGTGAAATTGGTGGAAAAGGTCATGTCCCAGAACCACAAGAGAGACTTATATAACCCTTTCTCCAATTATCTGTGGCTTTCCTACATCTGCCGGAAAGACTCCAACATGCTTAGGCTAAAGAGCATGTTTTGATACTCATTAATGTATAGTTATGTCTGGTGAAACGGAGGAGGATATAGAAAACCCAAACAACTGGGTGGAGAGAAACAAGTCCAAATCAAGATTAGATGTAGCTTTTGTAAATCGATGTTACGCTGTATGTTTGCTTGTGGGAAATGAAACTTTCACGATAAGTTGTGCATTTCAGGAACGCTAGCAGCATTTATTTGTAAATGTTTTGTAAATAAAATTATATTTATATACTCACTGTGTATGTTCAGTGTTTTGGAGTAATGTCTGAAATATGAAATGTGCCTTTTAAATAAAAGATGTATCTTTCAGATGTCTTGAGGATGTTTTTTTGTTTGTTTGATTTCAAATTAACTCATAAGCAGTCACTTTTAACAAGGAGTTTAATAATTGTGTTTTTGATATACATGAAAATACAATTTAATATACAGTATATATACAGTAGACATAGAGAATGATTGACACATCACATTTTGATTTATTTAGAGACCACTAAAAGTTCTTTTAGTTCATTTTAATTTAGAATTAAGAGTTTTGAGTAAATTATGATTTTATTTTTGTGTAAACTACTGATGACCTTTCACCCAGATTTAAAATGAAAAAACCCACATTTGTGTTCAGATATGTGTTCAGACATTACATTCATTTTTAGACAACACAATATCAATGTTTCAAAGGAGTTAATAAGTTCATATTTGGTGGAAATCCCTGACTTTAGTAATTTAATATGATAATCTGACATAATGATTGATGTTAATGAAATAACCCTTGCTAGAAAGTATTATCAAAGCATATTTTGTACTGTACATGGGCATTCATTTGTACAGCTTAAGCATTTCTAAACCCTACGCTTTTATCTTTTTTTATTAAGTTTAAGCCTGCTTCAGACCTACATATGATCAAAGTAAAGATGTTGGGGGAATTTACAACTCATTTTCAGTGGAACACTGCCCATATGGCTTATATTGCCATGATGAACAGGCATTATACTGAGCCTGCGGGGATGGTTCATATGGGTACACTTGTGCTTGCATTTATATGTGCGAGTGTGTGTCCCTAAATCTCCAGGGGGGTCAGACTCATTCTGTATCTTCAGTGCGTTCAGCTCAGAGAGTAGGGAAGTTTATTTAATCCAAACCAACTGTTCTGGGAGCCTCGTTTACTCGTCTACTTCTTCTTTGTAGATCTAAAGAAGTTCCAGGTGTTTGTTTCAAATATACCCCGTGTTGTTCCCTCTGACTGGGTTTCTAGACAGTGCAAATTAGAGAAGCCATTATTACAGTTCTCTTGGAAAGTCCTCAGAAAATAACAAGGCTTATTCTCGTCCCGTAAAACAAATGATATGAAGCCCCAATGTATGATTTTCACAAGCACTTTAATGTGTTTTGGAAGGAGGGTATAACTTGGGAATCCCCTGCATTATGTTTACTACAGTACATGCATTCAAACCCGTGATTTAAGGTGTATTACTCATTACATTTAATGAAAGGACAGAATGTTCTCGTTGCCAAACATTTTTCTGGTCCTGTCACATTTTTCTGAATTTAATGTACCATATATCTGTTTTAGAGCCCTGTATGATCTGAGTGCAAAATGCTGAAGAAATAAAAATATGTTCTGTGAGGAAAAATACATTTTAAGACTTTTGTAGATAATTATCTCATATAATATGGTACTCTTGTTAATTTTTCATTAGGAAATTATAAAAAAATTAGTCCTGGTTTGCTTTGTAAACATACTGTCATTTTAAATAGGATAGTTCACCCAAAACTTTTAATTCTGCCAACATTTATTCACCTTTCACTTGTTTAAAACTTATTTGTGTTTCTTTTTTCTGTTTTTCACTAAATAAGATGTTTTACACAACCATTAACGTTTACACAGCTCTGACTTTTCTAATTTTGACTGTAATGTAATGATATGCACCTTTTGTGAAGAATTGAATTGAACTGAATATTTAGAAAAATTATGAAATGATAGCTGGTACCTATGGACTTCCATATGATTTTTTTTCTTACTATTGAAGTCAATGTGTCCAATCTTATTCATAAAAAATATCTCTGGTGTTCAACACAAACGTATAAAAGTTTAAAACCACTGGAGTGTATATTATGGTTGATAATTGGTTGAACTATCCCTTTACGGCCATACCTAAGGATGCAAAATTATATATTTTATTATATATTTTATGTTTCCCAGTGCTGGGTTGAGGCTGTAAGGGCATCCACTGCATAAAACATATGCCGGAATAGTTGGTGGTTCATTCTGCTGTGGCAACCTGTGATAAATAAGGGACTAAGCCAAAGGGATATTAATGAATGATTGAATATATTTTATGATGTTAGTTTCATAATGAATTAATATCTCTCTCATTTTTAACTTTATTCTCAATACACTTTTATTATTTTGCTAAAACTTTATTCTTGATATAAACAATTCTTTATTTTCATGTATACTGTATACCTACACTGTGTCAAACATTTATCATTTGCTGTTCTTACTTACCATTCTCGGGGTTTGTCCTTTTTGGTGGGACTATTGCAATCACACTGTCTAGAGTTCAGTTTCTGCTGAATGATACAGGACAACACCTCTCCGAAGGTCAGACTAACAGAAAATGTGTATGTTTTTATGTCAATGTTGTGATTTATCACATAGGATATTCCCTGAGCTCTTGTTAATCGGAGAAAGGTGGCAATGGTAACAGCGTGCCAGAGAATGGCACAGAGAGAGACAGAGAGAGTGATACAGAGAGCCCTGAGAATCAGACAATGGAGTCACTTTCGGTGGATCGGTTTACAGGTAGAGAGAAAGTGAAGACTGAGAGGTCATTAGCACTCTAAGGTCATTAATAAACCCTGCTGGGAACCACCCTGTGAGAGAAGCTAATGGGCCATTCAACTACCGCACTGTGTTTGGCCTGTAACGCTGCACTAACTCTCGCTTCACTTCTATTGTTTGGTAATAAGACCACAAGTTCAGTTTCACAGGGCTTGTGTGCGGGCAGAGCTCATGCTGATTGGGCCTGGATTCTGAACCAATCGCGGTTGAGGTAAATGGGGAGATGAAGAGGACAGCTGAATCTGGAAGGATGCGGGCGAAAGCGGATAAGGAGGTCCGCATGATTATTTTCTTACAAGAGACCTTGCTGACAAGAAAAGGGTTGTTTTGGCAGACGAACAATGATGGGAAGATGTTTATTATAGTGAATTATTTTTCTCTGGGCATCAGATAGATTTACAGCAATACACAAAGAAGGAGATGACACATAATTCCCCTTCCTTGGTTATTTTTACAAAATTTGCATGCGGCCACAGTATCAGTTACTACGTAGTTTCACTCTGTTTAGACTTTTGAAATGAGGAACATGGAAGAGTGAGCTTTGGAAAAAATGAAGGGTGAAAATAAATGGAAGGAAGAAAAATGGAATAAGAGACCTGGGAATTGAAAAAAATGAAAGAAAGAGACACTGTTCCCCCCTAGGGTTTCCAAGCAGTGGATGTGGAAACAAATGAAAGTCATTTCTCATCCCCAACAGTTTTAACCTTTGATACAATAATAACTATGCTAACACTGATGGATTTTACCAGTTGAGAGATGTTGGCATCTTGAAAATGAAAATACAGTAAAGTTTCAGTAACATTTACCATTGCTTGGGGAAATTTTGTGATGCAAAATGTGATTTGTAGGAAATTTGTATTAGGTGGGTAAAACTGAGGTAAAAGACTGGGTAAAACTGGGTAAAAAAATACTATTCTGATTCCCCTTGGTTTCAACCAAGCTAACAAATTTATGCATTTTAGAAACATTGCAAATCACTGTTCCCATGTTTTTAAACATGTGAACAGTGATTTGCAATGTTTCTAATATGCAATTGTAAATAATATGATAATGTTAAATTCTACTCAAAATATAACACATTAATACAAGCAGTCACAAAGAGATGCATCTCACATAGCACACATATGACTCCAAGACGTATTTTAAAGTATTTGGTCTGGAAAACATCTGCTGTTTACAAAGATCTGATAAACGCCTTTAAAGCTCTGTTTTACAAACATTTTAAATCATAAACATCTTTCTAAGACATATTCTAAATGCCTGTTTAACATCTGACAGGAGACATCACATAAACGTATTGCAGATGAGCAAATGTCTAAAAATAAATACATCTTCATAAGTAAATTCAGCCATCAAATAGAGATATCTGCGAAGCTAATAAAAACACACAATGCACCTATTTTTGTTGTTAAATTTGCTAATATGTAATTTAAAGGGATAGTTCACCCAAATAAAATGCATTCAGCATTTACTGTAGTTCCAACCATGTTAACGTTGGAACAGTTGCCATTGACATCCATAGTACACTGTAAACAATATCCATAAAATTATCAGATTTCCATATTATGTGATTTATGTTTTTGAATTGTATTATGGGACCTTGACCTTTCTTTCAACAACTTTAAACCTTGAAAAGTTAAAGAAAAGTGACATTTAATAACATTTTTAATAGTTTAAAGTGATATATTGTCTGGATTTGTATTGTATATTACAGTACAAAAACCTTGTAATAAACTGCCAGTACATTTTCTGTTATTTTACAGACTTATTTCTCTGTATATCATTTCTTATATATTGTATATTTCAAACTTCTAAAATGTCAGAGTTGAATTTTCAACATCAAAAATTGACAGAGCAGAGATCAACATCCTATAATGCAATTCATAACCGTAAATAAATAAAAACACTTGTGAATCACAAAATACGAAACTGTATTTAACATACATATTTACAGAGTGTAGGGAAAGTATATATACAATAGAAGCCAATGGCTACGGGCTTGTAGCTTTTTTCAAACTATCTTCTTTTCATCAGAATAAAGAAACATAACTATATTTCGATCAAGTGGAGGGTCAGAAAATGATGACCGATTTTTTTTCTTGCTTTTTAAAAATGGATTGACTATTTAGACTGTCTCTTACCTACTATTAATCTGTCAAACTGTCTGATATACTGATGATCTAATTTTAGAAAAGACAATAAAACAATTGACCAATCAGCTTAGCAGCTCTGTAAAGCATGATCAAACCTTAATTTGTGGTTCATATATGACACAATTGTATATGCTTAACAACTGGTGAATTAGCCAGCATTCACAGTGCTATTGAATATAAGCAGCAGGCTCTGAGCTGTGAGAGTGTTCCTCTGGATGTATACAGGAGAGCGGGGGCTGCTCATGCTGCTGACAGACGTGAGGGTGGAGCCTGGGTTTGAGTGAAGGGCAGGGGCACTGCTGTTGTTGTGTGGAGAAAAAGAGTTCACAGGAGACCTGTAGCCTGGAGCTTCAGCCTTTGGCAAAAAAAGGCAGAATTTTAGCATGAAGGAAAGACCTTGCGCTGGCCTCCAAGACATGGTGCATTTGTGTTCTGAAAGCTCAAGAAATAGTGCGAGTTTTTTTTCTCTCTCTTTCCACAGTTTAAAAGAAGCTATGGGTTTCTTTCATATTGAAATGTTCTTATAATGTGTGGTACAATGGACAGTAAATCCACCATCGCACATTCAGGCAGCCAAAATAGGATCTAAAACATTTTACTTAGCTCAAACTTTTGAAATTTTGTGTGATGGTTTGCATGAAACTATTAAACAGCATTAAACACGAATAATAAGACATGTGTCTTGAGCACCAAATCAGCATATTAGAACACTTACCGGAGGTTCATGTAACACTAAAGACCCTGGTTGTTGAAAATTCAAATTTGGTTTCACATCAATAACATAGATTTGAAACATTCATTCATTCATTTTCTTTTCGGCTCAGTCCCTTTATTAATCTGGGGTCGCCACAGCGGAATGAACCGCCAAGTTATCCAGGATATGTTTTACGCAGCAGATGCCCTTCCAGCTGCAACCCATCACTGGGAAACATCCATACATACTCATTCACACTCATACACTATGGACAATTTAGCTTACCCAATTCACCTATACTGCATGTCTTTGGACTTGTGGGGGAAACTGGAGCACCCGGAGGAAACTCACGCAAACACGGGAAGAACATGCAAACTCCACACAAAAACGCCAACTTACCCAGCCGGGGCTCGAACCAGCGACCTTCTAGCTGTGAGGCGATTGTGCTACCCACTGCGCCACCATGCAAAAAGCTAAATTGTCCGTAGTGTATGTGTGTGAATAAGTGTGTTTGGATGTTTCCCAGTGATGGGTTGCAGCTGGAAGGGCATCCGCTGTGTAAAACATATGCTGGATAAGTTGGCGGTTCATTCCGCTGTGGCGACCCCAGATTGATAAAGGGACTAAGCCGAAAAGAAAATGAATAAATTAATGTATAGGAATGTTTACTTGTATTTACAGTGTATTTACCTAAGAAAGTAATGATACATAAGGTAACTACATAGATCAAGATTATGTTCACAGATAGATTTAGGGATGAGATGATGATAAGATTATTATGATAAGAACATAGTATGCAAAGAGAATTATGTGACCTGAAAACCAGCTGGTTAAAAACCAATTAAAAAGTGACTCAGAAAAGAGATTCAGAGAAACGTTTCCAACTTGGTTTCATAATTTGAATTAATTTGCTCTTAAATTTCCATAAACGCCCCCAGAGGGTCTGTGTATATAACAACAGGGCATAATAACATTTGTTGTTATGCATTCAGTCATTCTACAACACCTTTCTATATGCTAATGCAGTAATTAATGTGGTTTGATAATGAGCAGTACATTTGCAGCATTTATTATCTAGTTGAATTTTATTATCTATATAAAACATTTTGAACATGAACATAAGTACTTTCAAATGAAGTTTAATGAGGGATAGCATATTTAGCACTAAGCTGGATCTTTATTTAAATGATTTTCATTTGTGATTCTTACTGAAAATGGAACATTATTGTAAAATGATAGTTCCTCTTTTTAAGAAAGGTTTTGTCTGATGAATGTTATATTTGGCATTCTTAAAAAGGCCCAAACACGCTTCTTGCTTTCTTTTTGAATTCTTCTTAAAACAAGCATACAGTAGATTCGGTCAGAGAGACGATTCACTTGTAAATGCTGAAAAGCTCACGTATTAACTTGAACCCACTCACCGCCTAAACTTTACACACATCCTTGTCCGTAAATAACACCAAACGTCAAACCCACAAACTTCTGCTTTAACAAGCATTACAGAAATGTGAGGAGACATGGTTTAAAGTTCATACGATTCTACTTACACTTTTGTGCCCTTCCTGCTCTTTTACTCATGACTAAACACTCGATGTCCTGGAGGACAAACTGGTTCAAGAGATAGAGGTGAAAGTTTCATACTTAATGACGCATGTAACACATTTAGTTTCTTACATATCCCATTACAACGCTCTCTCTTGTTCACTGTCACACAGCATTAAGGAAACATTACACCGCCAAATCTCCTATAAGGCCAGTTAAACAGGCTTATTCAGGTTCAACGGTTCTTCCGAGGCATAAAATCTTTTCTTACTCTTCTAGCACTCATCGTAAGAGGGGGATGGGGGCTTTTGTCTCGATTCTGCTTCGTTATCATTACTGTTTGTCTCCCATCAGGTCTAGCTGCAGCTCAGCCTGTCTTATCAGCATTTGGCTATGGCGAGACTCGTGTTTAGAGCGCTGGCCATTGTGAGGCTATTGTGGCTGTTCAGCCTTCGACCAAGTGTGCAGGATTGTATGCAAAGCTATTGAGAGCTGCTCTTTAATGCCTCACTAACTAGCTGGCACAGTAAGAGGCAGCGTGATAAGGAGAGACAGACAGAGAAGCAGCGTGAAAAGTGTGGGCACATTCAATTCAAAACAGCATGGATGTGGATAAAGAACTTGGATTTGACTTTGGCTTGTACTATCGCGGTGACTACTTAACACACGCCCACAGGGCTGCAGACTCAAAATGCTAATGCTAATGATAAACAATTAGCATTTAAATAGTTCTGAAATGTGTAAGTAGGGATTTGCACTGTATGTAGATTCCAAATGGCAGGGTCCCTTTGTAGTTTTCACTTCTCCCTATTCTCTGGGCATGGAATATAACTAGTCAAGCCCGAAATTATTCATACCCCTGGTAAATTCTGATTGCCAATTTTTGTTCAAAGGTAAATAAAAGCTTTTTTCACATTGTACATCATCTTATTATCTTTTGGGAAAAGCCTGTGCCTTTTCCGAGCAAATAAAAAACCTATTTGTAAAAGTAACTTTGAGTCTAGCCTCAAAGGCTCTAGTGGGTAGCACGTTCGCCTCACAGCAAGAAGGTCGCTGGTTCGAGCCTCGGCTGGGTCAGTTGGCGTTTCTGTGTGGAGTTTGCATGTTCTCCCCGTGTTGGCGTGGGTTTCCTCCGGGTGCTCCGGTTTCCCCCACAAGTCCAAAGACATGCGAAACAGGTGAATTGGGTAGACTAAATTGTCCATAGTGTATGAGTGTGAATGGGTGTGTATGGATGTTTCCCAGACATGGGTTGCAGCTGGAAGGGCATCCGCTGCGTAAAACATATGCTGGATAAGTTGGCGGTTCATTCCGCTGTGGCGACCCCAGATTAATAAAGGGACTAAGCCGAAATGAAAATGAATGAATGAATGAACTTTGAGTCTAATTTTAACTTGCCAGGGGTATGAATAATTTCGGGGTATGAAAAACTTTCACTCCGAAAACACCCTGCAGTGTCATCCCTGAGTGAGGAAACTCCTGTCACACGTTCGAGGAGTTTGCAGTTTGATGATATAAAACACTTCTAAAACTATAATGCAATTAATGTATTGTACATATAATACTGTACATCCAACTATATATTTTTAAAAATACATTTATCATGAACTGAATTCATCTAAAATGTGACCAAAACGGGACCAAAAACACAATCATAAGTGTCAGCTTTTGGAAATTGAGATTTATTCATCACATAAATGCTGAGTAAAATGCTTTCATTGATGCATTGTCTGTTAGGATAGGACAATATTTGGTATCAAAAATTCAAAATACTGGGAGAAAGGTGTCTATATGTGTCTAGAAGTGTTTAGCGATGCTTGTTACTAAACACAATTTGAGTTATTTGAGATATATTTACTAAATATACATTTTAAAAAAATATAATGGAACATTATCTTTACCTAATATTTAATGATTGGTTGCATAAAAGAAAATGTATATTTTTTGATAGAATTTTTAGGGTGTGATTTTGCCAAGTAAGATGCAATGATGAATTAACATCTATTAACATCTACTGTTGATCCTGTAATGTCATCCCTGTTTGACAATGTAATCCATAGCTAATCCCTTCCCATAAACCTAACTGTATATTCCAAAAATCATATTAATTGTTGCATAGTAATGATGTAGAAGCACATAACCCTAACTGTAAGCCTAAATTTAACATTAAACTGTAAACTTATCCCTACACTAAACTTGCATTTTAACATTTCGTTCTGCGCACTTTATACCTAATAACAGTCATATACAGCTAACATCTGATAGTAATTAAACTCAATATTAAACACTATAATTAAAATGTATTTGATACACAACAACTTGGGGTAAATTTAGATCCTTTCTTCCCTCTATAGTTCACAGGTCCCATACAAATGAACATGTTTGCTCCATTCTGAATTGAATCTCACTTACCACTAACTGACAAATGGACAAATATATTTACAAGACAATAATATTAACATCCCATTCCACCATCAAAGCTAACACTGCAACTACAAGTATGCTAACCTTAACTTGTTAGCTAACCACAACACTCTTGCTATGCTAATGAATGTGTTTAACAATAGACTGTTAATCCAGGTGATGAGTGACCTTGCACTAGAGACTAGACTGAAACTTTGAGACTACACCTTAGATCAGGTGTGAGAAACCTGTTGCCTCAAGCACTGTGTGGACATACAATACCAAAACCAGGCACCTGGACCTCTTGGTCTCTCTTTTCTCGATTGCCTGTTTTTCTTCCTCTTTTTCTCATATTTATGATCTGCCTACAGCTACGAAAAACGAAACGGTTACTATGTAACCCTCGTTCCCCTCGAAGGGGAAGGGGCTGGGGGGGGGGGGATGGGTGGACGGAAATGCTATGTGGAAACTTCCACTATGGGGATTTCGCCATAAAGCCAATCATCTGAAGAAAAAATAAAACAGGCCAATGAAATGCCATTGAGTTGGGGGTGTCAGCGCACGCAGCTGGCAGCAATCATAATCAATTTGTGTATAAGTATGCCAGCCGTGCATCACAAACACACCTGTTCTAGCTGAAGAAGCTGAACTACAGCTGTCAGGTAAGGCGCAATCACTGTGGCGAAGGAACATAGCATTTCCGTTTTCCCTCCTCGGGGAACGAGGGTTACGTAGTAACCGTTTCATTCCCCAGCGGGAGGGGAACTTCAATGCTATGTGGAAACTTCCACTATGGGGAAATGTATGGAAAACGCCACAACGATTGAACCTTACCACGTCACTGGTGAGAGGTTTGCCAGGCTCCAGCATGAGTGCACCATCATCACCAGAGATGCAGCCCTCCAACGTGTCCCCTGGCCCTTACTTACCTTACTTACCTGAGAAATGCTTAAGGCTTATTTATATTTTTTTGGGGAGTCGTAAAAAATACACCTAGTTAAGTTCTAGGAATTTTAAAATATGACAGTATGTTGGGAAAGCGTGCAGTCCTGAGATGGAGGGCGCTGCGGATGCCACCTGCTGCCCAAATGGGGAGACCTGGTGGCAAGAAGACATATGGACATAAGCGGGCATGCCAACAACGTAATGGGCCAGGCACCTGACTCAGCGGAGGAGGGGGCCTCTGAGGAACTCTGTAGGGTTCGCCAAATGGGGAACTCAACTGGACAGAGTGAAAAAAGCGCATGTATTAGAGAGAAAGTTAGAAAGTTAGAAGTGTAGTTAGAGAGAAAGGCGTAGCAAGCGTGTTTCAACACCAAACTGAATTTCCTCATTCACTGGCGTTATCCAGCACACGTGAGGAAAATCGGCTCCACTCAAAGATTATAATTTTACGAATGTATAGGTGTCGCCCAGCCTGCAGCTCTACAGATGTCTGTTAGAGAGGCGCCGCGTGCTCACGCCCAAGAGGAGGCGATACTCTTAGTTGAGTGCGCTTTCACTCTCGGGGGACGTGGCTCACCCTGGCACTGAAAAGCGAGGGAGATGGCATTCACTATCCGGTGGGCCAACCTCAGTATGGATATGGCACTTCCTGTCTGCCGATCATAACAGAAAAGGAGCTGCTTAGGGTCATAAGCTCTAATGCGGTCCCATAGCGCAGAGCGCGAATAGGACACAGCAAAGAAAGGGGCTAGGTCTGCCTCCTCCGTAGGCAGCGCTTGCAGGTTCACTACGTGGTCTAAAAAGAAAGCACTGTAGTAACCTCCGGCTCCTAGGGCCGGATCTCAGGAGAACGTGAGAGTGGGCCGGCCCGAATTGCTGGCACACTTCGCTGACCGAAAATGCCTCTAGCTACCCAACCATCTTGACCGATGCCAACGCGACCAGCTGAGCTGTCTACCTGGACAGAAATCTTAAAGATACTAAGTCAGGTGGATTGAGCAGACCTCGCCTAAGAGAGATCTCCAAGAGAGTATGAGAGGGGGACAGGATTGATTTAAATATCAAGCGTCTCGTGCCTCTGGGAACTGGATGATGAGGCGATGCTTTCCCAGTGCACCGTCATCCCCGCGTCCTCAAAGTGGGGATGATCGCAATGCCAACCCCTCAATGCGGAGGAGATAGCCTTAGCTCCAGCCAGCTGAAGGAGTATAGCATTACACTGATCTGGCATGTCTGGGGTTCCTCTCGGAGAGAAGTACACCACACAGCGAATAGACTCCACTACAGGACATAGGCATGCCTCGTAGAGTGACGGTGTTAACCACCGAACCGGTAAGTCATCTAAGTCCTCCGCGTTCTATCTATGGACCACACGTGAAGTTCCAGAGATCTGGGCGTGGGTGCCAGATGGTGCCTGTCTCAAAGAAGAAGGAGCTTCTTTAAAGGGATATGCCAGGGAGGGGCCGTCATGAGGAGAGAGCTGAAATACAGGTCCGGTTGAACCAGAGGCGCAATAAACAGACCTGCTCCTTGTCCTCCCTGATGTTACACAGTATCTGGCTGCTCCGTCTTCGAGGAAGGTGAGGGGGAAGTGCACGCAGACCGGGCAGAAAAAGGTGCCCTCAGTGCCGCGTGAACTTACTGTGCACCTCCGGGAAGAAGGGGACGGGAGGCTTCAAGGGTTTCTCCTTCTCATCCTCCACGTAACACTCGTCTAATCAATCCGGCGGCGAAGCTGGGGGACAAGCCATCTCCAGCCTTGCCGCTGAAGCAGCTCGAGTTAGCACAGCCATCAAATCCAATTGCATATCTGGAGCCTCACTTACCACCCCTGAGGGAGGAAGCATCGCCTGAATTTTCATCGGAAAATGACAGCCCACCCTCTGATGCAGCGATGGACATCTGGTCCTCTGTGTCATCGAGTGAGAGCGCGACCATCCCGGAGGATACACAACCGTGCTGCTGATTTAGGAGAATTTGCTTTATACTGCAGTCTCCAGCAAAACGCCCCGGAGAAGCCCAGCTCGACCATCGCTGCTCGCGCTGTCACTCGCACTGGAACTGGAAGAAATCAGCCTCTCAGAAGAGGGCAGCTTCCTCTCACTCTCTCTCTCGAAGTCAGAGGATGACAGCAAAACATCTCTTTCAGTCTGCACATAATGCTTCTGAAAGCGAAAAGGTGTGTTTGTAATGCATGGCTGGCATTCTTATACACAAATTGATTGTGATTGCTGCCAGCTCTGTGCGCTGACACCGCCAACTCATTGCCATTTTATTGGCTTGTTTTATTTCTCTTCAGATGATTGGCTTTCTGACAGAATCCCCATAGTGGAAGTTTCCACATAGCATTGAAGTTCCTCTCCCGCTGGGGAACTGCATTCTCCCATTGGTAACTAAATGACCGAACGCTTATTAACTTTGTGCTAAGGGGTGTCATTTATTGGAGCAAACAGGATCAGTGATGTGGGTTACAATGGTATTGTTGATGTTACTATAGTTTCCATGACACATAAATGGGGTTGTGCCTTTGTTATTTTAGTATTGTGCATTATAGTGTTTTTTAGTACTTTCAACTTTTCAATTATTAAATTATCATAAGACAAGAATGATTGATCAATAGATTTAGACTTACAACTTTGATGTAAGGTTTTGATCCACTTCAAATGTTGACATACACAGTATATACTATATATTGTGTGTGTATAAATATTTATTGAAAAAAGAGACCATTTGATAATTCAGATTTAATGATTTATTAAAATTGTGGAGTAAAACGTTTATTTTTTATTCTGACTTTTTAAAACGAAACCTTGTATCATTAAGAGAATTTTAAGCATAAAATCACAGAAACTGCCACATTTCTTTATTAGTTTTTAGACAGCACAATGCAATGTCAACTTCAGAAGTGTTAAATCTATATTTGGTGGAATAGCCTTGATTTTCAGTCACAACAAATGGAAATGTCTGTTATTCTGACCAACTTATTTCCTGGAGAGAGAGAAAAATTAATGTTAGCAGATTTTATAGAATAAGTTATTAAATTTAGTTTCTTAATTTAACCCATTAAGGGGGGCCTCACAGTGGCGCAGTGAGTAGCACGTTCGTCTCACAGCAAGAAGGTCGCTGGTTCGAGCCTCGGCTGGGTCAGTTGGCGTTTCTGTGTGGAGTTTGCATGTTCTCCCTGTGTTGGCGTGGGTTTCCTCCGGGTGCTCCGGTTTCCCCCACAAGTCCAAAGACATGCAGTATAGGTGAATTGGGTAAGCTAAATTGTTCGTAGTGTATGAGTGTGAATGGGTGTGTATGGATGTTTCCCAGAGATGGGTTGCGGCTGGAAGGGCATCCGCTGCGTAAAACATATGCTGGATAAGTTGGCGGTTCATTCCGCTGTGGCGACCCCGGATTGATAAAGGGACTAAGCCGAAATGAAAATGAATGAATGAATGAATTTAACCCATTAAGTTGGGCCGAACAAAAACAAAATACTTTTTTTAATGATTACAAAAATAATCGATTTATAAAAAAGTATATAGTAAAATTGAACAAATATAAACGTAATATCCTAATTTATGACCTGCTAACAAGATTTGTTGTCAAGGCCTGTGACATTTTAAATGCTCTCTACCAAGTTAGATAAACTCTCACAAACTTTGTAACCTCATATAATATCCGAGTAAAATAGAAACACACTGAGATCCGCAGTAAAAGGAAACAGTTAATCACAGCAATGGCATAAGGTGAGTGAAAAGTGTGCTTGCATAAAATGCATTCCCACAAGAATATGGTAGAAAAACATTTGGTGAAACTGCATTCTGGGGTAATTTAAACAGCTTCTGTTTGCTGGCACAATCTTGAAAGGCTAATATTGCTTGAATATACTGTACTGTATGTCATCTAAGCTCATTCAAAGAGACTCCAAAAGTACCAAGGGTAGAAATATGTTATTAAAACAACTATAAGCTAAAGAGAAAGCACATGATATGTGATATGTGTTTTGCTTCATGGTTGTTTTTACAGTATTACTTGACACGTTTTAAAGTCTGACATTACAGATGATTGATGTGTTCCTTAAAAGCGAATGTAAAAGAAAAAGAGGAAAAAAGGGTAATTGTAAAATTGAAATGATGGGGAAAAGATACTTGTATGACTCTACTAAAATAATAATGACATCAATAAAAACAATATGTATTCTATTATCAGTTTTTATTCAATGTATATTTTGAATATTATAAAACAGAGCTGCAAATTATATTGTTACTGCATCGATATGGCAGTGTGTGCATTCACAATAGTCTCATCACAGGATCAAGTGATTATATACATTCAAAAAAGATGTTTGCTGTTTGTTCAAACTACTTATCTAAAATGGCCTGAAACAACACAATTCTGGAGTTTTTTTTTGTGACAACTTAATTGTTTTATGTTCAATTTACTCAAATTTGTAAAAACTAATAAGTTAACTTAATTCTTTCACGTTGTGCCAACACAAATCAATTGTGTGGAACCCAGCATTTTTTTTACAGTGTGTTTATGCTAAGAAGACAATGCAGTGTTATTTTACTGTACATTAGGTTATTCAATTTGTGATCCTGAATACTTCTAGACTTACTGAAAACTATAAAGCACTGTTTATTTGTATCTTTGCTCTACTGTATTTATCAGTGCTTGTGTTTGGTTTATTATATTTTATGCAGATGCACTGCCCTACAAAATAATCCCAGTTAATCTAAAATGATAAATTCCTTCCAAATAGAGCCATTGAAGTCATCTGGTGAAATTGTACTCAATATTGAAGAAATTTATATTTTTGCTATTTCAAAAATAATAACACAACCCAAATTCCCAAATGTTGAGACACTGTTAAATTAACATAAAATGAACATTAAAAGAATTTCAAATCACACGGTACAATATTTAATTCACAGTAGAATCAATTAAATTTTGATGCTGGCTACAGGTCTCAAAATAGTTGGGACAGGGGCACGTTTACCATGGTGTAGCATCTACTCTTCTTTTAAAAACTGTTTAAAGATGTCTTAGCATCGAGTTTGCTGTCAGCGTTTGGTCCCATTCTTACATGGCATAGGTTTCCAAATGCTAAAGTATTTGTGGTCATCTTTGATATATTTTTTCATTTAATTATGTGCCAAATGTTCTCTATAGGTAAAAGATCTGGGCCGCAGGCAGCCCAATTCAGCACCCAGACTACGAAGCTTTGCATTTGTAAAAGCTGCAGTGTGTGGTTTTGCATTGTCCTTCTAAAATACACAAGGCCTGCCTTGAAATAGATGTTCCTGGAGAGGAGCATACACTCAAAAATGATTTTTTGCTGCTTGTTTAAACTACTTATTATAAACTACTTGAGATAAAACACAATTCTTGAGGGTTTCTGGGAACACTTGTTCAATCCACTTGTAATTGTTAAAACAATTATGTTAACTTAATGGATCAATATGAAGGAATAGTGTGGTTCGATTTGTGTTGGGACAACATAAAAAAGATTTAAGCTTATTAGTATTTACAAATTTAAGTGGATTGACCATACAACAAATTGTTGTGCCCCAAAAAAAGTTGTTTCAGCTTATTTTAAATAAGTTGTTTGAACAAACAGCAATGTTGTATGTTGCTCTCAAATCTTTATATACCATTCATATAGACTTCCAAAACATGTAATGCATATATCCACTGATGCACCCCCATACCATAAGAGATGCTGGCTTTTGAACTGAATGCTGATAACATGCTGAAAGGTCTCTTAAGCTGAGTAAGTTAAGCATGAGTAAGTTATCTGAAAGCTCTTTAGCCCAGATGAGGCAGAGTCTATGATTTCCAAAATGAATGTCACATATCAACTCATCTGACCATAGAACACGTTTCCTCCTCAAAACAGTCCATTTTAAATGAGCATTGGTCCACAGAGCCTAACAATGCTTCTGGACCATGTTTGTTCATGGCTTTCTTTTTTCATGATGGAGCTTTAGTTGGCATCTGTGGATGGCATGTCAGATTGTGTTTACAGACAGTGGTTTCTGGAAGTTTTACTGGTCCCATTTTGTAATGTCAATGGAACAATCATGCTAATGAGTGATGCAGTGTCGTCTGAGGCCCTGGGCCTGATTGCATGACAGTCCTTAAGTAATCTAACTTAGGGGTGTCCTTAAGGGGGGAAAAATCTTTCAGGCAAAGGATTTCAGTAAGGGTGTTGCAACAAACTTCTTAACTGCCACCCTAACTGTCTTTACTAAGTGTTTCCCTGCAGTTTCTGCCAATATATGGCAATGTGTGCTGCAGTTGCTATAGTTACAGCATCTCACAGTAAACAGAATGTAAGGAACCTAAGCTAACCTTTACTAAAACCTCAGCTGTACTAATAAATATAACTACAAACATCACAGAAAAACAAACAAACAAACAAACAAAAAAACTTAAAGAACCGTACTGAACATTGAATGAATTAATTTAGATGAATACACAAAAAGATTAATAAAAATGCTCTCCAAAGCTGCTATAACCCATACATTTTTTCAAAAAACATTAAGTTTGCTTTGGAACAATTTATCATTTGCTTTATTATATGTGATTTTACTGTATACATATTTTAAGTTTAAGCTGTTTTAGTTCCTTACATTTTATAAGGTGAAAGGGTTGCTAAGGACATTGTAGCAAAACTTAAAGGTAAACATATAATTAAGGGTGAATACTTAATGGAAGCCTACAGTTCTTTAAGTTGACCTTAATCCAAGTTTTACTAAGGTTTCCCTCAACTTTATAACCAAGGAATTTGTCATGTAACCAGGGCCTGAAGATCACAGGCATCCAACAAACGCTTTCTGCGTTGTTCTTTATGCACAAATATTTTTCAATTTTCTCTGATTCTTTGGATAATGCTATGTCCTTTGCAAATTGACATTGGGGAACATTGTTCTTAAAGTATTCTGAAATCTACCCACTCTTTCTCAAATGAAAGATTGTCTGTCCATCTTTACTTCTGAGAAATATCCCTTGTTGCCAATTTCAATGTCAATTTTATTTATATAGCATTATTAAACACAACCAAGGGTTGACCAATGTGCACAATAAATAAATGTTAATTAACACCAAAAACAATTCTCACTGATGAAACACCTAATCAAAATGGTACGTTTTCAACATAGATTAAAAAAAAATTATAGTGATGATGTAGATGTTATACAGAGGGCCAGAGCATTTCACAATCTTGGACCAGCAACCATGGAAGGACGGTCATCCCTACTTTTCAGCCTCAACTTGATGCATAATAATGCATAGTAATCTCTGGTTTGTTGACTGAAGAGACAGACAGGGCTGATGCTCAGTCAATAAATCTGACAGATATGGAATGGCCAAACCATTTAGTGATTTAAACACCAAGAGAAGAATTTTGACATGATAGTGCACAGCCAACCAGTGCAAAGAATGTAAAAACATTATGTAATGTGGTCATGACATTTGGTGCTTGTTAAAAGCCTTGCAGCAGCATTATCTGCAAGCGGGATAAATCTGACTGACTAAACCTTAAATACAAGTGAGTTAAAGTAGTCCAACCTAGATGTAATAACAGCATGAATTATCTTTTCAAAATAATGTTGCCTCTGTGGCAATTCTTTTTGGCATCAAATTTGAAATGAGCTCATTTAGTGCATTAAAGTGTAACATTTCGGTCTTAAATATTTTTTCTTCTGTGTTCTATTGCGTATAAATATTGGCTCATGTGATTTGAAAGTCTTTTAGTTTTCATTTTATTATTTTTCTTTTCAATAAAATTCAAACTTTGATGGAGTTGGGGTCGTACTTTATTATGTTTTAAGTAAAAGCTAAAGTCAAAGCACATGATATGTGATATATGTTTTGCTTCATGGTTGTTTTTACAGTATTACCTGACATATTTAGAATAATGACATTATACATGATTGATGTGCTCCTTTAAGCCCAGTCTGCAGGAAATTGTATAAAAAAAGCAACAACACTGAGCTCTGCTGCAATGCGTTTTCCTTTAGAAGACGGATGAATGCAAGACGTTCAGTGGCTGTAGTGGTCTCACCTGAAGTGTTGAGAGAGACTTGAATAACCTGGGAGGTCTGTGGTCTGGGTTTACTGAAGGCAGGTGTTGGATTAGTGGAGCAGAAGAACCCACACATTCCTTCAGAGGAGACGCTGAGCTGAGGGTCACAGCGCACACACACACACACACACACACACACACACACACACACACACACACACACACACACACACACACACACACACACACACACACACACACACACACACACACACACTGCCCCTTCCTCCATCCCAGACTAAACGACTCCAAGACAGACATACGCACACACGCATACAGAAAAACACAGACTGATTTCAAAGGTAAGTTCAGTATTTATAATTCCACAAAACATGACTATAAATAATCAGGTGGTATCATCAATGATGTGTTCTAATTTGTGCTGGGCAAAATTAATTGCGATTAATTACATCCAAAATAAAAGTTTGTTTTGATATAATGTAAGTGTGTGTACTGTAATTATTTATTTATTTAATCTCTGCCCAGCCCACTGTAAAAACTTAATAACAAAAAGACAAGACAAATAATATTTTTTATGTTGCTTTAACTTATTTTTATAAATTAATCAGGTTTCAACAAATTTTTATATGTTATACAAAGTTTAACCTAATATTTTTAGTCAGTTTGATTGATGTAAGTTGATGTGTATTTCTTGTTTAGTGTTGTAATTAGATATTAATAATCTATACAAATCCATATTGCTTTAATTATTCAACTACCAATTATTAATAAAGCTTTGCCAATAAATGAATAAATAAATAAATAAATCTAAGTGAGACGTTTTTGTTAAAATAAAAAAAGTAATTATTTATTAATTATGTAAAAACAACAACAACAACAACTACAATTGTGATTAATAAATGAACTTGATTGAATAAATGATTGTTTGATTGACTTCATTTTATCCCGTCACTTGGCAGCGCAAAAATACTTAAACAAAACAAACCTATAGAATTTATGCAGTGGCTTTTAATTAAAAACCTAAATTAAAGATATATAAAAAAAGAATGAACTGAAAGGCTGGAGGGTTGGAAATAAGCTTAGCAGCTGCTTACTGGTTCTTATTTAATGTTGGACAGAACTAGATAAACAAGATCCTCTCGAATTTCCATTTAGAGCGCCAATAAGGATTCATATGTTCAGAAGCATAATAAAAACGTATATGTTTGAATTTGCTGTGCACTATTAGTGTTATGGATGGTTAGGTTGGATGGCGACATACAGTACAAATAAATTTTTTTATAAATAATCATTTTAAATAAATAAATAAATAATAATAACAAATAATAATTTTCTAACATTTTTCAAAATATACAGTTGAAGTAAAAATTATTAGCCCTTCTGTAAAATTGTAATTATTTTTCAAATATTTCCCAAGTGATGTTTGATTGTTGAAAGATTTTTTTAACACATTTGTAAGCATAATAGTTTTAATAACTATTATCCATTGTTTTTGACATGATGACAGTATATAATAATTTAACTGTTATATTGCAAGATACTAGTATTCAACTTAAAGCTTAATTAGACAAGCCATTGTAAAACAGTGGTTTGTTCTGGAGCAAATTGAAAAAAATTTCTTAAGGGGGTTAATAACATTGACCTTAAAATACTTTTTATATTTTAAATGTAAAAAGTGGTTTTATGCCAGCAAAGCTAAAAGAAGTAAGGGAAATATTGGGAAAAAAATTGGGGGAAATATTGTAAAAACTGCTTTTCTCTGTTAAACACCACTTGAGATATATTTGAAAAAAAAAAAAAA
>CAIGQW010055671.1:8307016-8323123 GCA_903798125.1 Danio choprae | reverse complement strand
AAAGGGACTAAGCCGAAAAGAAAATGAATGAATGAATTTTCTTGATCGTGTATTTGAAATATATTTTGGTATCTGAAAGTTGGAATTATATATGCATTCAATATTAAAATAATATTTTATTGAGACAAAGTAAAAAAAACATATTTAGCACATTTTTAAAATGTAGGCTAAAGTAGCTTGAAAAAAAAAGGAATACCGTATGGGCCATGCCGGTGCTTCTCTTTTAAGCTCAGCTTGATCAGGTGGTGTCAGGAACTCATTTATCAGGGCAAGCAGAGTGCAGTGGGAGGGTAAATGAGGCTCTTTCTGGCTCCTCCATGATGGATAAGGAAGAGGTTGAAAAGAAATCCACAATCCTGACATCACCTTCATCACTATTATTACCAAACAACTTTATTAAGGCTAAGCTGAGCTTTATACTTACACATCTGTTTCTTACTTAAGGGTTTTTGTAGTCACAAAGTTCAGACCAAGTTTAAATGAAAGTGTGAGTTTTCTTTTTTTTTTTGTCTCTTTTAAGTCGTTTTAAACCAAAGTACAATAAAATACAATAATATTGGGACATGTTATTATAAATAAAAGCGATTATACACTGTAAAAAAATAAGTTGCTGCATTATTTTTATTTAAAATAAAATTTTGTACCTTAAAATAAAGTATGACCGAAAAACAAGTACTTTAGACCAAATTTTAGCATAGTGGCTATGTTAAGAGCCAGATCACCCAATGGGCCCAATGCACACATGGGGCCCTTTTGAAGGAAATAAAAAAAAAGTCAATTTTGGAGTGTCTACATAAGCGAAGTGCAAATACTGCACTGTGATTTCACTATGTTTTTGCAACCGTCCACAGAAATAAGCCTATTTTGTTACTTAGTCATTATTAATTATTATTGGACCAATGATAACTAGTTGTTATTAATTGTTTATTTAGTTATCAACAATAAAAATGTTTTGTTGTTATTATCACTTTGATAAATTGAATCTATCCTTTATAAAAATAAAAATAAATAATTCTGTCTTAACTGAGATTTAGGGTACAGAGTAAAGACAGCAAAAATTGAGAACTAATCTAATAATATCTAATAATATAGAAAAAAAACAAGAACTTTTATTAAAAATTATAAAAGTTTTATTTGAAAATACCATTCAAGTAAATATAGTATTGTTGCAGGTCAAAGTCTGAGTGAAAAAAAGTATCTTTTGCTGGAAGGTTAAATATTTGAAGAGCGTCTACAGATAAGAATGTGTCAGTAAGAATGTCAACATATGCAATCCCAGAATGGAGTTGCACTAAGAAAGACCCAGACACTCGACAAATGCTATTATCTGGAAATCCTTCTTTATATAGTTACTTCTCTATACAATTATCATATTTCACCCCGCAGTCAGATGCGTGGTATGCTTGACACGGTTACTATGGGAAACTGGTTAAATAGATGGAACGACCTGCACCCTACAGGGCATTTTATAGGTGGCCTGTAATATAAGAGCAAATGGAGCCTTTGAGGAGAAGGCAATGAGACTTGTTTATTCAGTGGAGTCTTTTCAGGAGGCCACAGATGGCCATAAAGCCGGAGGATGAGATGGAGAAGAGCTCTCATCACCTGCTGCAGCATTATTTGTGTGTAAGTGGAAATGAGAGAGAGAGTCAGATAGACAGACAGAATATGGCAAGTTGCTTTAACATCTAACCTATAAAACTTACAAAGGGTTCATTTGCAAAAACAGATAACCCAGTTTATATTATTTTTTTATAAATCAGTTTTGTAAATGAACTCTTCAATGGAATGCAATAATGTTTTTTGAAAATGAATAAAAATTTAAATAAGAATAAAAGCATTTAATTGAATAAAAAGAGTTCTGTTACTCCACTGGTAGTAATTTCTGGTAGTATCCCATAGGTTTCTGAAGAGTGCTAATGAAGCTACAAGTGGGTGTGGCCAACCAGCCATTTTGTTCGCGCGTCATCGCACCAACCGGGGGTAACCAAAAAAGGGCAAAGAGGCGGAGTGTGAGCGGAGCTACAGATGCCTGCCAGCATTTTGCTTAGAAGGGCTTTTCTTTGGGAGAAACGCTTAATACTTCAATACCTGCGATTCGTTTGTGTTCTGACAACATTTGCTTGGCTGTGTACTATATGAATAAAGTGTTTAGTCTTTTAAAAACACTGTTGTAATACATTAAGCCACTAAGAATTGTTCTTGTGACGCTTTTCTACAGGAGGAAAACAAATTACTTCCAAATACTTTAAACATAGTCTGTGTTAGCAAATGCGAGGCTATTTTTGAAATTCAGGCATAACACTGTATGACAACATGTCAAATGACTGTTCTATAGCCTACAGCTAATCCATCTGTCAGATTCTGGAGTGCATTACAGTTTTAAAGAAAATTATAAATGATAAATAAATTATCTTAAATAAAACAAATACATTTTTAGATAAAAGTATATAAGAATTTCACTCACCTGGGAAATGGAGGCCACTTGAATGGTTTCTGAGCACAATTAAGTGCACAGCATGCCATATTATCTGATAATTGTAAGAAATAATCCCAAAAGGCAATTGACTGTGTAAAGCCACATAAAACAAAACAAAAATACAATGTATATGCCGAGTTCAGTGGCTAATCAGCCGGAATCAGCTAAGGTGACGTGGCGGCGACCAGCGAGACCTACGTGTCACTCAAGTGGCCACTCCCTTAATTATGCAGACTTAACATAAATGAAATGAGTTATAAAAAATTCACCCCCCTCACAGTTGTCATGAAGTGTAATATTAGTTATATAGACCAACAAATACTTTTTTTGTACCAGGCTGTAAACACCTTTTTTTCTGCTGTAAAATTGGCCATTTTAACATTGGGGTCAACAGAAATGTGCTCTATTTTGGACACAAGCCTAGCGGAATTTCGATGAATTGCCGTTTCAGTTACTTCCGTATTAGCTTCAAGAGGGAGAGCGGGATGTTGCCGCTTGGTATATACCTATCAATATACATTTGGCTCAAAATACATTTTGAGATACACATTGATCATTGCTTCACTCATGAAGTAAATATCACTTTTGACTGGTACACACTTTTTAATACACTAGTATTTAATCTGTTGTTGATATTTATTAATTCATGACTAGTAACTACAGCCTTGCAATAGTGACTAGTATCTTTTTAAATATTACTAGAATAATTTATTAAATAGGACTTATTTTTTTAATACTGGGACTTTTGTAATTGAATAATACCTATTTATAACTAGTAGTTATTCCTTATACATTATTATTAACAATTCTTATCTTACTCGTAGTCAGACCTTCTCTTTTACTCATGCAATACTATGACTAGTCTGAATAAATAAAAGCATATAACAGTCTTACTGTGCTTACTAGTATCTAAGGAATCTGATAAATATATACAGTAAGTATCTAGATTCAATTCCATTCAAGTTTGTTTAGCGCTTTTCACAATAATTATTGTTGCAAAGCAGCTTTACAAAATCAGAAAGTTAAGGTGTGTGTAAGTGTATGGGTGTTTCCCAGTACTGAGCTGTGACTGGAAGGGCATCCGCTGCGTAATACATATGCTGGAATAGTTGGCGGTTCATTCCGCTGTGGCGACCTCTGATAAATGAGGGATTAACCTGAAGGAAAATGAACGAATAAATGAATGAATGAAGGTGTTGTGTATTCTAAATGATTCTAAAGGTTTTAAAGATGTTAAAATAGCTTGCCATAGACAGAGAGACAGAAAGAGCAGTAGTTCTCTAAAAATATACATTTATGGATGGCTACTGATGCAAGCTCTGAGGAAATAAATGAATTATGTGTGCAGGAGACAGAAAATAATAAGAAAAGGAATCAGAGGCTATAAGGGGAACTCAAATGAAGACAGAACTTGGAAAAACAAAGACATCTGTCGATCAAAACAGCTTGTGAATTGAGAAAAGGGAGATGCAGAGAAATAGAAACATTGAGATAAAGAAAGCCGGAGAAAGAGGGAGAGCAGAGGACAACAAAACGTGACAGAAAGAGTGATGTATGGGGGTCTGAAACATGTCACTCCACGCTCCTCTTGTTCGGGGAAGCTCAATACGTCAGGATTTAACCTCAGGCCCCCGCTTTTGTCGGCCGCTGTCAAACAGAGACAAATATGCAAACATGATATGAGCCCACTGATACTGTCACCGCTTAACAAATAAGTCTTTCAGCAGGCCTGCTGCATGTTGACAGAGCACCGATGAGACGCTGGAATAATACAGGGGTCTTCAGGAGGATACAATAAATTCTGTTGTGTCTCAGGGATCTTCTGCACTCTGCCATGTGCACAGCCAAGAAACTAAATATCAGAATTATTTAGCTTTTTTATAAATGCGTGATATTTTATTTATTAGACTATGCAGATGTGTATTGTTTTGTTTGCATATTTGCTTATTTCTAAAACTGTCTAAAGAAGCAGATACATTTATTTGTATCTCACGTTTCTGAATATTTTTTGATAATTTTTCTTGATTTCATATCTTTCATATATGCATTGATTTCATATATGCAATCATTAAAAGATGTCAGAACTGCAATATATTAGGGAAGAATTTTGATACGTAAATTCTAAAATTGCTAGTTGTAAATAACAGTGAAAAATAATAGTGACAAATTATAAGCAATTCAGCAATTATAATTTGCAATTCTGATTTCATTTCTTGCCATTTCAAATTCTAAGCTTGCAATAGCAGGTTAATATCTTGAATTTTGACTTTGTCTTGAGTTTTAAATATCACAATTCAGAGAATAAAAGAGAATTGTTAAATTAACTCAGAATTTAGAAGAAAAAAAGTCTCAATTCTGAGATTATGTCTCATATAAACTTCAAAACTAGTTAAAAACTTGTTATAAACGTGAAACTCTGGGTTAAAATTTCTCAGTTCTGTTTTTGTCGGAGTTCTGAGAAAAGAAATTGTGCAATAAAGTGAATAAATTCTGAATAAAAATCCAAACCTGAATTATGACTATGATCTTACAATTCTGCATTTTTCTTCATCACAATTCTAAGATCAGTCAGAAGTTAACTTTAGAAATGAAAATTGCAATTGCGAATGAAGTTTATATCTCACAACTCATAAGACAGAATGGCAAGACACAGAAGCTAAAATGTCAGAAGTACCAATTTGATGAAACAGGCTTTATGAATTGAACACATCTTTCCTGTAGCAATAAATTCTCTCAGAATAATAATAAAAAAATAAATCTCTCTGACTCTCTGACTAAATATGAACGGCATGCAGTGTAGACTATTCGTATTATTTCATTGCATTTTTGTTCTGCTCATGAGCATATATAGCCATGCAGTATTTGTCCCATTCTATTACCATCTCCACACCAACCAAAAGAATCCACTTAATCATTTACAAATGAGTGAGCAATACTGAATCTCCTGACTGCTGAAACCCTGCCAAAACATCTAACGCTTGATTATCGCTTTTCCTGACTTACCCTACAGCACAAATTCATTACTTATGCTCACAGTCTAAAAATATCACTCCATCTCTGCTGTTAGATGGAGCTCGATTAGATTTGATTATAATAGTCCAGCATGCCCGTCTGTTGGCAGCAGTCAGCAGTCCACTGAGAGAGAGAGATCAAAAGCGGCTGGTAGCCGGAGCCAAAAAAGTGCCAGATAGTGAGCAGAGGGAGGCCCTGCGATTAATCTCAGACACTGAGAGAAAGTGACCTGCATTTGGTTTGCCTCTGAACCCACCATACATGACTCTTTGGGGTTTGCCAGAGGGATATTGCTGTTCATTGTGCCCTGACCACTGAGAAACAGAGAGCTTCTCTCTTTCTCTAATGTCTTCTGAGTGCTGGAAAATGAACTTCCACTCGAATGCTGTGAGAGAACTCAAGAACTCAAGAACCAGATCAAACGTCTGAACCTTGGTGGTATACGCTGCTGTAACTGCAATGAATTTACAGCTGTCTCTTTACCACACAATGCTTTGAAGGACAGGAGCTCTCGAGAGGCTTTTGAACATGTGGGGGAAGTGGTTGTTTCGTAACATAGGATACAAGTTAAACCATGAAAACGCTGCGAATAGTTGGAACGGGCTCAAATGTGATGAACTGAGACATGACATGTTAACATAAGGGAAAATCATTAAAGCGCCAAAGCTCTGAGATCAAATGGCTGAGATTCTGATGTTTGACGTGTTGATGTGAATGAAATATTTTCCGTCACAGGAACAACTTCCTTGCATTGTGTTACAGTTCTACTATTAAGTGAAACACGCAACTCTCCACAGAATCCTGACCCGGGGCAAGCTAAAGCAGTTTAACATGCAGACGGCCAAAAGACACGTGCATTAGGTGAACGCGGGGATGTATAAAACATTTAAAGAAATTTAAGACTGTGTTTTGATTGCAGTGGAACTGCAGAGCACAACATATATTGACCTTGGCAGGCTCTCTAGAGTTTTAGGGAGTAAATTGCTGTTTAACATTAAAATGCTCAGACAGTTTACCAGTATAAACGATTTCATTAAAAACAATCTTACAGTATATCTTGCACAGCCTTCTTTATGGCCTGGGAATAATACAGAGGACAAAGGTACCTATAGATACGTTCAAATAAAAAGTTTAACGACCTTTTCCAATTTAGACATACAGTACTCACAGTGAAGTCTTAGATTTGTTCAGTCTTATTGATTGGGAGGGATATTGTACATCCTGCTGGCTGTTATTGCAGAATGAACCCCAACAGGGTGGTCTTATAGGCTATGGTTTTTATTTTATGATAAGAACTGACTGGATGTGCATTATTCACCTTATTACACAGCTAAATTAAACAAATATGGATTTTGGTGAAAATATTTTGTTAACTCACTGAATGCAAAGCTTCCACAAAGAGCGATGGCTTAAGAAGAATGGTTCTAAATTCTGAAAACGTACCTCTATACACATTTCTGTTGAGCACCAAATACATCCCAGGAGCTACGCTTTATTGCAGTTCTTGTTTTCACGAATTCACAAGAGGCCGTTGTGTACGCTTTCAAATTTCTCTCGCGAGTGCCATTCGCACATGCTCTTCTTACGTGAATCCACCAGAGGCTTCTGTCGACTGACTGACTGACTGACTGACTGATCGACTGACCCATCCTCCTCCTTCCCTAAACCCAACCAATAGTGTTTTCAAAACCACAGATTGACCTGCCCACCCATTTCCCTAAACCCAACCGACAGTGTTTTGAAAAGCAATTCAGAAAAAGAACCCCCCCCTGATTTTTACCACGTTTTCAGATTTTACCACATTCTCACCCTGTTATTTACTTGTTTTATTTTTTTTTTTGGCTTTTGTTTTACCTGCTTTCTGGAACATTCTTCACCGTCATCGTGGTCAACTCCTCTCTGCGTCTCAAGTCCGCCGAAGTACGGACAAAAAAAAATAAATAAATGGCGGGAAAGCCATCCATACGGAGGTAAGCGGTCAGCTGCTAGAGCGAAAAGGAACGATGCCATACCACCCCGGAGCGTTCATTTTAAAGACGAAATGCAGACACACATACTTCTGGCTACATAATTTGCAAACTCCAGAAATGTTTATAGGGCAACATTTTTAGAATGAGCCTATGTTGTTCTAAACAGTACAAAATTTGGTGGAATAAAAAAAAACATTAAAGCATTTTCATAAGAAATTCATAGAAACCATAGAAATTCATGCTTTATAAGTGCTATATGATCATGGTGTTTTAAAGTTTTTTAATTAATATGTAATTAATAATACTTTTAGATATGATTTAATATCTGTTTATTTTTAGTAATTCTGCTATTATATCTTGGAAGTTCTGTTAAAAATATATATCTATATATAAAATGAACTAATGAAACATAAAAAAAATACTCAGTTGTTTCAAAAAGGGCGGTGCTCTGACAACAGTTATTAGCTGAAAACATTTATAAATAACAATTGACAACTCTCTGAAATATATATAGAAGTAACATACAAGGCAGAATCAGAAAATAGACGTTTTCACTATTCTCTATGAAACCTATATATTGTAAATTCAACATTATGTGTGTAATTTGGTGTAAATGAGTGGTACTTCCTCTCTGGTGATAATGAGCATGTAAAATATGACTGCATCTGAAATGCACAACTGAGTTTAAGATACAGTCTTTCTCTTACGCTTGTTTATGTGAATATATACAAAACTTTAAACCATACAAGCCAAGAGTAGCAAAAAATGTACTATAAAGGAACAGACATATTACGTTTTAGTACCTAAACTTCAAAAGGTATACAATTGTACCTATATTGTAGAGTCCACATTGATAACTTAAGATACATATATTAGTATGTAAGTATTTAGGTAATAATATGTACATTTAAAGTATCAATATGGACACTTAAGGTACAACATAGCTTTTAAAAGTCCTTTATGGTTTTAAAAAGTAATGTGAAATAAAGTAATGGGATAACCTTCTTTTTTGTGACTGGGTATGTTTATACATAAAGCAATAACAGAAAAAGATAGATCATCAATTCAATATCTCTGCTCACCAGTGGAGAAAAAGTATTCTCAGCTCAACAGAGCTTGTCACACTTACTGAATATGGTGTGTTAAAGTTTATAAAAGAGAAGAAAACATGATTGTTACAGTAGGAAATAATTTACAATTTTATTTATTGAGAGAGAGAGAGAGAGAGAGAGAGAGAGAGAGAGAGAGAGAGAGAGAGAGAGAGAGAGAGAGAGAGAGAGAGAGAGATGATACTCTATAGATGGACTGTTGAGGTCCAGAAAATCAGTAATGAGTTAAGTTCACAACAACAACAACAACAACAACAATAACAACAACAACCACCACCACAACAACAACAACAACAACAGAGAAATAAAGAACTTTTCTAGGTAGAATAGGAGTGGTTGCATTATTGGAGCAATTTGATTGGCCAATCAGAACCAAGTATTTTGGAGACTGTAATAAGGGCATTTAGTCACAAACAAACAAGAAACAAACAAACAAACAATTCAACAGATTTAATAAATTAAAAAACGTATATGATAATTCATCATAACACTTCTTTTATCTGCTTTTTATAGCGAAATATCAGTAGTCAATCTTATTAACTGGATGCTATTCCCTTCGAAATAACACGAGTGATAACCCTATTGTTGAGTTTTTCAGTTCCCACATATTTACGTCATCAATTTCTCAGATGACAAAACATTTTGAGTGAACAAATTGTCATGATTTATATCCACTTCTCAAATGGTTTGCATAATTCCCTTTATATAGGATCTCAAACATGCATAATGCATTAAAATGATGCAGATGTAAACAGTTTTCTCATTTTGATACGTTTAATTAAATGTTTAATCTTTTCAGCAAAGGACTGCATTGTATATCTGGTAAAGAAATGTGGTGTATCAAATTACATTCATAGCAGAGATTGATGCTGCCCTAATAACTGCATTCCCCAAAGACATATTCAATGAATGTATCTTTCAAGCTCTTAATTTGGTCCAGAGTTCAAGCTTACTGGCTAAGAGCTTCCATCAGCTCTGAATTTAAAAGAGAAAAATAGATATAGTATATCTTTTTTTTTTTTTTTGTATACTTCAAAACTGTGGATTTCTATACTTACCATATGGGATATTTAGAGAGTTTGATCCCAGTTCATAGATTTTTCCATCTTGATTTCATAACCCATAAATCACAGAAAGCAGATTGTACAAATTATGTAGATTAAACAAGGTTATTTTTCCCAGCGCAATATTCAGTAAGTAACTCTCATTCATCTGTTATCATGGGCTGTAATTAATAACTCTTTGCTAATGGGGTCTTAGTCAGACTCATTCATAACTGTCTGCTTTACCCAGCAGCCCTTGCAGCGTTGTGCATCTATTAAAAGCCCTTGACTCCAGGCCATGCAAAGCCCATTCATCTTCGCACCCACACAGACTTGCGTATTCTATGGCATAACCTGTCCATCTTTCATCACAAAGGAACCTGATACAGCATCGCATTTACTGAAACAACATCCCCCCTCCCGATGTCTCTGGGTTTGGCGTAGAAGATGCTAAACCACACTGCCATTCATTTTAACAAAAACACTTTTCCTAATGACGCTGAAGAACAAACTCCACTCTGTTAGTCAGGAGCAGATTGGGACTAAATACAGTTGCCCTGGACCTTGTAGCACAGAGCATTGCAGCACATTACACAGTGTGTCATTTTGACAATTTTAAAGGCACTTGTGAAATTACAAACAGAACACAATAAAGATATAGAAGCAATGCATCTCTAAAGTAGCTTTTATCAAAGACTGCTTACAAACACACAATATGAGTAAATACTGAGTAACACTTCATTTTAAGGTGTCCTTGTTTCACATATTCCAAGTACTTACTATTGTAATTAAAAATAATAATGCAGAATTACATCCAACTAACCCTAAACCTAACCCCCATTCTAACCCTAACCAAATAGTAAGCACATGTAATTCCTCAGTAGTTACACTGCGACAAATAAAGTGTAACCAAATACTGTATAGAGAAACGTGACATGGAAAAATTAAATGTAAATCTAAAACCGCCAGTAGGTGGCAACAAGTCACTATCACTGAAGGAGTCATTGATTGATTCATTCAATGGATTTACTCAAGATATGCAAATGTTCTGCAAAAATGACTTTTTTTAGGGCCTATTCTTTTTTATGGTCTAGTGTCTATAAGTAAAACACTCAATATCGACCACATTGTGTCCAAACATGATTTGATAATGTAATACTACCTTTGGGTTTTAAAGTATTGGCTTTTATTTATTAATTTTATCCCAATGGATAGTATAGTATAGTATAGTATAGTATAGTATAGTATAGTATAGTATAGTATAGTATAGTATAGTATAGTATAGTATGATAGTACTGCACTCTCTAAAACTGAAAACTGCACAAATGGCCATGCTATTTAGCATTTTCAGTTTAAACAGATGGCAAATATTTGTTGCATTCAGCCTCGTCATGTTCACCCTCTTACATTTTACCTTACACAATCAAGCATTAATAAGTACTGTGCTGAAATGACTGATTCAGTTTTGGTTTAGACCTAGAGAAAAAAAAATTACACATTGTAGCATTTTTCAGCCATTTTGTTTCCTTTTCACACTATGCTGTTTTCTCTGGTCACAACAAGACATGAACCAAAATGCAGTCGTTTGACAACATCCACATCACTCGTTGGCTAGATGTTTCTTTCTAAAATGTATTTCGATTGGTCAGAAATATTGTGTTGCTGTCCATGGCAACTCCTAGTAGTAAAGTAAAGAGCAAACTGTCAATAAACTTGTCTAGTTGACTACAACAGCTGTTTCAGTCCAAAAATGTGTAGTTTTTTTGCAGTTTATTCAGTTAGAGGTCAGATCACATTCTCACAAAAAATATATATCCAGCATTAGGTGATGCACAGCTAAGTGTGAATTCTGCATTAAAACCAATTAAATCAAAAGTAAAAAAAGATTAAAAAAGAAATTGTCTCAGCCAATGGACTAAGAAAGACACAATTTATGTAGTGACATAAAAACGTGGGACACATTTAAAAAGATTATAAAAATAAAAATCGGTAACACTTTATTTTAAGGGTCCAAAAAGGGCATTAGTTGAGCATTAATTAATAGTTAATTTGTTCATGCATTAATTAAGCTCAGTTAATCTTGTAAATCATGATTAACTTGTTCACAATTATGCATCAGTTAAGCATGAGCAAGCACATTATTATGATTGACTAAACATATAAGGCATTTAACCATTACTTATAATTTGATAAGTCATACATTATTTCTTTGCATCATTGTCTATTATGTTAACTGAACAACATGCTAGTAATTATGTTTAATTACTGCTGGTTTGCAATTATATGTGGCTAAAATTGTGTAATAAACAGGTTTAACCTCTTGTCCTAAAGTTAACATTATGTCCATGTTTATAATGGCACTTGAGGGATATTCAAGTTTATTGACTAGAATTAGCTAGTAATTAAGGCTAAAATGTCATTAATACAGTACCAATGATGGATATTTGACCCCCTATTCTAAAGTGAAAGTGATATCCACATTAATTATGGCACTTATTGAGGGATATTCAAGTTTATTGACCAAAACAATCTAATAATTAAAGGTAAAATGTTTAATAATAAAGGCAAATTCTTCACCATAAAATTATTTTTTAAATTCAAAATTATATTTTATTGAACAACACAGATACAACATATATTTAACATGTATTTCAAATATATTTTGTCCAGGAACAATATATATACATATTTTTTTTACTATACGGGATATGAGACAGGTGTGAAAGCATTTAAGACCTGTGAATTGTGAATTATAATGTTTTAAATAATTAAAAATATATATTTACAAAGCCAGTCCTTACTGTCCAGCGGCTCACCTGGAAAACTCCTGGTGCTCCAGATGGCCTGCCTGCCCATGGTGTTGGTTTCAGTCACACAGACCTGTCAGTTTCAGTCAAACACATTCAGTTCTGTGTGTATATTTGCGTCAGGTAGAATATGGTTTTACAGCATGTGGATGTCTCTCAACAGCTACAATGTTTGAAGTTTTACTCAAGGTTCCTTCCTTGGCAATCCTTCCCCTGGTCAAGTTCCAAAATTGGGTAAATATTAGGCCACCGAGATGAAAAAGACCTGAGGCCACTAGGAACACACAAAAAGAGGCCAGACGCTGAGGTAAAGACAGCTTAACTGTCAGCCTACTGTATTTTATCTTGACCTCCATTCATTTTGCTGACATTTACTACATGGATGTCAGGCTGCAAGTATCCGGTGGAGTACGTTACAGTTAAAGCCTGCTGGCAGTTTATCACTTTTGACAGACAGAGACAGAGAAAACTGTCAATCGCTGATGCTTTATATACTTTACAAAACAATAGGATGACAAAAATGTACATATATATAACTTCTTCTCCTCTGTTTTTGTGAATAATAGTACATTTTATAGCTTTATATATTGCAGTATTTATAATAGGTATGTGCAGTTTCTGTTAGCTTATCACTGAATAAAACCGTAGTTGCATCATAAATTTTATGTTTATTGTCCCCCACAGCTAGATGAAATTTATGCCCCTGGTTGCTGCAAACACGCACACACAAAATTAGTTCTCCGGTAGTCCTTTATGGCAGTTGAGGTGCTATTTAGCACCGCTAAGTGTTTTTTATTTATTTATTTATTTTACCTGTAATCAATTTCCAAACCAATTTCAGTGCTACATAGCACCAGTAATAGTTCTTTGGGATGGTTAAGGTACTACATGTCCCCATCTTTAAAGACATTTAGCACTTAAAGTTAAAAGTTGGTGTGAAATCTTCTTATTTTTATGTTTATATAGTAGTGCTTGTTATAAATGAAGTATCTGATTATTTAATAATTTTGTAAAAAAAATATTTGCCTCTGTAATCGTTTATCAAACACTAATCATCTCTCCCCCATCGAAACAACTTTTCTTCACTTCTGCTCACATGGAATACCTTTCAGATGGGAATACAATGTGCGTCTCCCTTTTGTCCTTAAGCAATCTTCCTTTATTTTAGTAGCAATGTCCATCTTCCAATGATCCAATTGGTTCCCAAAAAACGTTCTATTCTAATTTTAGTTTCAATCGGATGTACTTCACAAATAAGTATACTTCACAAATACTTCGTCAACTGGTGAAGTTTTTTCCTCGCCACTGTTGCCACTGGCCTGCTCGGATCGGGACTTGTGGAGCTGCGCTTCGGTGGATTTGCTCTTCAGTGTTTGAACTTTCAGCAGTGAAACTTAAGCCACACTGAACTGAACTAAACTCTAAAACCTGGACTTTACTTGAACTTGTTAAGCTGCTTTGACACAATCTATATTGTAAAAAGTGCTATATAAATAAACTTGAATTGAATTGAATTGAATTGAAATATGGGAATAGTGGTTCCCCTATGATTATAAGTCAAAGAACCACTTTAGTACCATTTTTAGAGTGTAAAAAGTAGTTTATTTAGACTATGGTGATTGACTTAAGCTAACATGGCTTAGAATACATAGTTTTTATCTATTCTCTAGTGTCTTTATTGTGCAGCAAACATGTCGACAGTGAAGAAAAAGTGTTAGTGAAATATGCAAAAATGACAAGCCCACATGCCATACTAAAAATGATCTGCTACTAACCACAAGAAGAGAGCTGTAGTTCAAACCACAAAATATTTGCAATGGTGTTTTTGAATGTTTATTGGAATTATGGTTTTGGGAAACAGTGAACTATGTTGTGTTTCTAAAGAATGTGGAACCACGGTTGACTAGCAATTTGAATACACTCCAAATATGAGTAGTTTCAATGCAAATGACAATATGGTTCTGATAGTATCAGACCCAGACTCATTACATAAGATTAACGGGAAATATTAATTCTGTCATAACCTGCAGTAGGCACAATTAATTAATCAACCCTATCATCAACTATAATAGAATTCACAGCATTGTAAAACACAGTGAAATCACAAGAGTTTCAAGAAGCTTGTCTCATGCTGTTGGCCAATCGGTTTGTCAAAGCTGAGTTTTACCATGACAGCCAATTCCCCTGTAAAGCGAGGGAGGGTTAATGCTGTAATAAAATGTAATGCTATTGAAACAGCAGCCAAGCGGATAACGTTTGGAGTTTGGAAGATGTTACTCTGCCTTTATGCTTTCCTCTGGCACATTATTCATTCAAGGTCAAGGAAGAGTTTAATGGTACAAGGAACAAAATAACACTGAGATCCATATTGAAGATATATTGATATGCACACCTGTTTTTAAGTATTATATCTCATGTGGATTCAACATGGAATGTTGGTTTCTGAACTTTTCTGGATCACTTCTTCTGCTACACTCTCAATCAGTAGTCTCACAAGAGAGTCCAAATCCTTTTGCATGTTTTTTGGCAAAGAACTACAATATGTTAAGATATATATGTTAGCCCCATTAGAAAGAAGGAAGGGTCAAAGGTCTCATTTCCCCGTATTCATTGATACTTTGGTTATGTGCTTAGGCGCGTGCTTGCAGTGTATGTGCATCTATTTACATTAATTGACCTGGCTTTGTTTTACAAGTCATAAAGAGATTCCTGTCTGCTGATTGCACAAAAATTATTATGCACTGTGTAAATTTGTGTAATGATTACTCACAAGAGAGCAGAGATATTTTTCATTCTCTCATTTGTAATTCTCTCATCACAGACTTTTGCAGAACAGAAAAAATATTACAATATTATAAGAATAAAAATAGCTAAGAATTTAGAACAATATTTTTTTTTTGCTATTTTTTTCTGTAAGATCGAAAAACGACGACTATCATTGTTTGGACAAAAAGAAACACTGAGATTTTACAGGTTCTAGAAGAAAGTCAAACTGTTTTGTATCATCATTCATTCACAGAAGGGTGAATGAATGATGATAACATTCCATTTTTTGATGAACTCCGCCTTTAAAGATTTAGTTCACCCAAAATAAAACTAAATAGTTTATACTCACCCCCAAGCCATTAAAGATGTGACTTTTTCAGCAGAACATTAAAGAATATTTTGGTGATTAGTAAAATGAAAGTCAATGATAATGGGACTTTGAAAGCCAAAAAAAGAAGAAGAAGAAAAAACACAATTAAGAGGAAATGACTTCTGACCATACATTGAGGTCTTAATGAAGCTTACCAATGTGTCTTTGCTGTTAATGCCTTTAACTCCCTACCTCAGAGTTTGAACCCATAATATTGTAAGTAATGTTCAGTTTTATGTACATACTAATTGCGTCACTTCATAAGACCTCAAAGTATAGTCAGGGATATAAAAATTAGACAACATATGACATGACCATACTAGTTATGGCTGTTGGGAAAATGTATTAATTCATTCATTCATTTTCCTTCGGCTTAATCTCTATTTCAGAGGTCACTACAGCGGTATGAACTGGCAACTATATTCTATTATGTCTTTTACGCAGTGGATGCCCTTCTAGCAGCAACCCAGTACTGGGAAACACACACACACACACACACACACGCACACACACACACACACACACACACACACACACACACACACTCACAC
>CAIGQW010055671.1:8274756-8292423 GCA_903798125.1 Danio choprae | reverse complement strand
TAAATAAATAAATAAATAAATAAATAAATAAATAAATAAATAAATAAACAAATAGGCGATAAACATTCCTCAACCTTTGATAAGCACATACTGGTCTGGACATGTTTTAACAAACATGTGAGTGAAATGATTCTGCAACCAATATGACAAACATAACAACTATGTACAGCAGTGTCCACCTGCTATTTTGGAGCTTGTCTCCTGGAGGGGACAATGAGACTTTCAGTGTAATATTGCTCAAGTTGATGTCAAATGGTTCCATGTGACTGTTTGTTTACAAATTCACTGTGCTAAAGTTGTGAAACACCCAGTCATGGGGGTACGAGGGGCTTCTATGAAGTGGAAAGTCTGATGTCTGTCTTTTCCTGCCGATACAAACCCAGCTGACTGACCTCTCTTCTAGATACCTACAGATGGAAATTGATGGCAAATGTAAAAAATAACTGTTTCCGTATTTTGTGATTCACAGATGTTTTCCCTTTATTTACTTATCAACTCTACAGTTTAGCAAACTGCCTTTTATTGACATTTTAGTATCTTGAAATAATCTAATGTTTAAGAAATAGTGTATAGAGAAATAAGTTTGAAAAGTGCTGGCAGTTTAATACAAGGTTTTTGTACCGTAATCTACAACACCAACCCAGACACTTTTTCAAACTTTTCAAGGTTAAAGGTTGTTGGAAGAAAGATCAAGCTCCCATATAGCAATTCAAAAGCATAAATAAACAGGGGAAAAATAAAATAAAAATATGAATGACAAAATAGGGAAAACTGCTAATTTTATACAGTGTAGGAAACAATAAATCTGAAGTTTTTAAAGTTAAATAATAAATAATGTTGCAATTGACAGAACATGTTGTTGTGCAGTCTGGGACGTTCTGGATGTCTGGATGTCTACATGCCATCCACTATCACATGGGTCTTGTTTGGCCTGACTGTGTGATTCGCCTACACATTTCTCCCCCAGATGGAGAGCTCAGAAAAGGAGGGGGTCTGTGTTGCTAAGTTTGGCATGTGACTTCTTTGGTGGCTTGTGTTGGAGGGCTGCATGTTTCTCCGAATCAAGCCGCACAAACAAGTGGTGGGAGCCATCCTGTCACAGCCACCTCATAGATCAAGTGTCACTGGAGGCCGGCTGGTATATAAGGCCCAAGTGCGCTCTGCACCGCCAGATCAAATAAACCTCAGTAAAGGAAGAAGCAAGCAGAAAAAGGCAAAGCAGTGAAGGTTATAAGGAGTCTACCTCAAACGACAGCAATGGACATCCAAACGGGTCAAATAGTCCGGGCTCCGAGTCCCATGGAGAGCCTGGAGAAGCAGTTAAGCTGTCCCATCTGCCTGGACATGTTCACAAAGCCAGTTGTCATTCTCCCGTGCCAACACAATCTGTGCCGCAGCTGCGCCAGTGAACTCTACGACTCCAAAAACCCCTACCACTTCTCTGGAGGTATCTTCCGATGCCCTACTTGTCGCTTTGAAGTGGTTCTGGACCGCCACGGTGTCTATGGCCTGCAGAGGAACCTTCTGGTGGAGAACATCATTGACATCTACAAACAGCAGTTGGAGAAAGGAGGCAATGCCCTTGAACCCCCTTTGAAATCCAAAGAAAGTAAAGAGCCCATGTGTGATGTTCACGAAGATGAAAAAATCAACATCTACTGCGTAACCTGCCAGACACCCACTTGCTCCATGTGCAAGGTATTCGGTCAGCACAAAGAGTGTGAAGTTTCCACTCTAAAAACTGTTTATGAGGTCCAGAAGTCTGAGCTTAAAAACTCAGTCGATCTGCTCGGTGCCAGCAACAGCTGTCTGCAGGCAATGTTAACTCAGATGGAGGAAACCTGCAAAACAGTGGAAGAAAACAGCCAGGCGCAGAAGCAGAAGCTGGGGGAGAAGTTTGACCATCTCTACGCCGTCCTAGAAGACCGCAAGACCCATCTTCTGGAGCAGATTACCCAGGAACAGGATGAGAAAGTAGCTGTGATGAGATCGCTAGTCCAGCAGTATAATGAGCAGCTGCAGGCCAGCATTAAGCTGATTGATAAAGCTTCCCAGACCATGGACAACAACAATACGGCAGAGTTCCTCATCGCTGCTAAACAGCTCCTCATCGAAGCCAAAGATGCAACCAAGAACTCTCATCTACAGAGGCCAGAGTCTGGCTTTGAGAGTATGGACCACTTCACGATTAACACTGAAGATGTAGAGACCATACTTACAACAATGGACTTTGGAGTTGGTGCTGATGATAATGATGATGATGAGGAAGAGGAAGAAGAGGAGGAAGAATAAGCAATGAGAAACTCTAGAATAAAGACTTTGTTGACAGTATCGGTGAAAAGGACAATATTCTAGCTGATTTTGATAACTGTGAGGCAAGGGGCGTGCAATCTTTTTGCAACAAATTGCACCATTTGTACCATTTGTGTCTTTTCCACTTGAATTTTGTACTTTTTTAATAATATGGATGTTCATATTGAATTGTTTTTTATATTTTAATAGAACGGTAGAACATGATGTTTTGTTTGCTAAATTAAAGCTAGACATATAAGCTGTAGAATACAGCTTTGCCAACTTTAGAGTGTCATGTGAGACCCAAATGTTTGAATACTTGAAATATTAAATTATGCACTTGACTGTAACGCAATGCTCATTTTCATTGGATAATTCAGTGGAAATAAAGAACTTACAAAAAACATTACTTATTTGAATTACTCACTCATTTGTAGAGATGTACACACCTTCACATGACCTTAAAAAATGTGTAACAGTTTACTGCTTTTAACTGAGTGGCTATATCTGCATTCTCTCCTTGAGAGGCATTGCGCTACGCAGTTGAAGTGGGTGGTTATTTTAGCTGGGTGAGAATGAGTGAAGCCACAGAACTCCAGGAATAGACTCACAGTGTGCAGGCCTCATGTTTCCAACCCTGACAATTACAGCTGCTGGCAGGCATTTTTGACAAAGCTATCAAGGGTTAGAGGTTAGCACTGATTCTGCTATCCACTACAGACACAGTTGCTATGATTCTAAAGCAAACCCTGACTGTGAAGACATACATATATACAGTTATGCCCAAAATTACCTTGACAAATTTTGACTTGAAGTTAATTTTATTCAGACTGCTTTTTTATACTGGAAATGACACAGGCTTCTCCCAAACGATAATAAGACTGTGTACAAGAGGCATCATTGTGGGGAAAAAATGATAATAATAATCAGTATTTTAAAAAATAAAAATAATATAATAACTACAGCAATTTCCTGTGTCAAACCTGTCACACATCCACCAAGGATTAAAATGTTAAACTGTTTTGCAAATGGTTATTTAAGTAACTTTAAGGTCAATATACTGTGGAATGTATTCTCTGCAAACCTTACCACAAAACTCTTAAAATTTTAACGTTATGATACTCTTCAACTAAATATTCTCTGTGTAATTCTGAATATTTATGACTTAAAAAAAATCTATTGTTAACAAATATGAAATAATGGGGGTTGGGGTGTTCTAAAATTATTGAGTTACGTTTTGTACAGTGCATATGTATATAATTTTAAAAATATATACAAATAAAATAAAATTATTTTAACAAATTCTTATAGGGTCTTTTAATGAAGTGTGTCCCATTTTTCTTCCACTCAGACGGACCTAACTATGAACCCAGTGCCCTATGGGCAAGCACAAACATGGAAAACAGCATGAGAGCTGGCCATTAAAATCCAGAGACAAATCTTTACATTTAACTAAAATAAAACAACAAAACTAACAGCAAAGAGTCCATTTAAAAGAGACAAAAAATATTTTTTAAACTAAAGAATATAACAGCTGTTTATAGGTGAGCTGTTGATTTAAAAGTATGTTGGCCTCAGCTGCCATGAATAGTATTGTGCATGTCTGTCATGTATATTTATCCGTTAAGTCTGAGGCTCAGCTTTCATGTTTTCTAACATGCTGGAGGGCACGAGATGAAGTGTGTGCATGTGCATATCACGACCATTTTCTCAGCCCAATAACATAAATTTAAAAAAAAATGTTAGAATAATTTTTTCACATTTTGCCATAAAACCAATAATAGTTTTATATTTAAAAATCACCACAAGCCACATAATTCATTTATTCTAAATCTGTTTAAAAGGGCTGTCTAAATCTATTTTTGGACAGCCACTGTCCAGCAGAGTTCCATCCCTAATTAAACAGAACTGACTCAGCTTATGGACATTTGCATTCTCACTACTGGAAATAAAATGACACATTAAAACAACTTACTGTAATGCGTTACAGCTTTTTTAGCAGTACAATTTTACCTTGTTTCAACCTATAAAATGTAATCTAAATTAAAAAAAATTGTATTGTGATCAAGAAAAAAATTACATTCACACAAAGTTTTATTTACATATTGTTTAATATGCAATTAGTACAAAGTAGAAAACTACCCTTTTTAACTTTAGATTAAAGTATAATCTTGCTTTGGACCAACCTAAAAATACTGCAATTTGTTACAGCTAAATTTATAAATTACCCTTAAATGATAGTTTTTACTTGGTTGAAAATTAAAAATGTATTTTAACATTAAGTAAAATGTTTATTCTGCCCAAAAAAAGGAAAAAAAAAAACAATACATTGACTCAAAGGTAAAATATTGTTTTTATAGATGATGAATTAATTGAATTACTTTGGTTTGACTTAAACTCATAATCCAAGTAAAAATGTACTTTGGACTAAATTATAATTAATACATATAATGTAGGATATTCTATTGCTAATTATTTTATTTTTAATAATGAGGTAAACTATCTGCTGGCACTTTCAGTATGGCTATATGTCACGCAAGACGGTAATAAACTCACATTATAAATACATAAAAACTGAAAGCATGCACTTTTTTCATGTGGTCACATGACATGAAAACTGCTAGTGTAAAGCAAAAATATTACTTTGAGAAAAACAAATGTTTTTATGTTTAAATAGTATTTTATTTGTGTGGGTTTTTTTGCTTTAAGGCCAATTGAATAAAACAGGTTTTTCACTTAACCAATATAAAATGTTTGAATGAAAGACACATTAGTTTCACTTTTTTGTCAGTGTAGAATCTTTCAATCAACTGTGTTGAATCTGGTAGGGGCACAACTAAATGATACCTTGACTTCAGCATAAAACAATGGTTAAAACTTTTCGGTATCTGCAGAACCAGAAAAGATCCAGTTGGTGCAACAGAAAAGTCACTGAAAGCTCAGCAATGTTTCCCTAAATAAGAGCAGGAGTTCCCCTAGCCAGTTCCCAATGCCAGGCCTGAACACACAAGCTAATTTTAGAGTAATGAATAACCCTGGCCATAGTCTAGACCCAATGCACTAAAGGGCACCATCTTATTCATCCTCCTAACCTAAAAGATGAATTAGGATTTTTAAAATGATCTATTATTGCAATTCATTGCCTGAAATAAGCTGTAGATGGGTCTTTTCTGCTGATCAGTAAAGCCACTGAAAAAGTAGGGAATCAGTGTTGTTCAGCTAATAAATAGCAGGATAGAACTGCTGTGTCATTTTGCAGGCAGTGAGACATGAAACAGTGTTGAGGTATTGCAGAGTGCACATCTAAGACTATGTTGTAAATCTATCCTAGATTCATTTTTAGCCGCCACAGACATTGCCTGTAGATGGGTGTAGAGTAAATAGAAACTCACCCTGTCACCTTATGCCTCATGGGCTCTACTGTAAGACACAGCACCATTACTTACTACAGCTGCACACATGTAGAACTGCTCATTATCAAGCAAAAATCCAAGAAGGCACATTGCAATAATAATGTTTGTATTGATTTTTATTTTGGGGACAAAAGTTGACATGGGTGATGACAAACTCTCTAACAGATTTGTAAATTTGAGCAATGCATATGCGTGATTGTAGAATTGCGGGTACATTTTATGTCCGTCCCTACATTCTGGCCAACTCTGTTGCATCAGTTATTAAAAGGAATAACGATCTTTAAAGCACTGATAGAAAAATGTGACCTCTGGAGGGAAACACTGGAAGGCATTAAGGCATGTCATTTATTCTTCTTTCATTAATTTGTACAATTTGTTTAGGATACACCAATAATCGATTAGCTATTTGGCAACTCTGTTATAGTGATATTTCAGTTAATTTTTCCTTCACTTTTTTAGACATGCTATGTGGTATCTGGTTTGAGGTTAGCATACTGAGCGAACTTACAAAATGGTGGATAATGTCAACTCTGTTATTGTCGACACTGTTTGTGGTTTAAAAACAACAATTAGTAACAGAGCCAAATCTTCCCTATCACATGAATACTGGATTAGGTGTAAATTATACATTCGTTGAATGTTAAAATATTTCAAGGAAAATTAATGGAAAATACTTGACATGTACTGTATGAAATGAGTCATATAAACACAAGGAACAGTATAATTTCACCAGATGTCAGGGTTTACATATGATATATACATTAGGTACAATAACTTTTTTTCTTGGCAAAAATACAGCATATTCTGTATATGACCACAAAACTCAGGAGACATTTCAGGCACACCAACATTAACAAGGACAGGGTACATGTGCCGAGTGAGCTTCAGTAGAAGAACTTAGATTTTTTTTACCTTTTGGTTAAAAGGATGCAGCTGGAAGGGTCTGGAATCTGTCACATAAAACATATGCCGGAGTAATTGAAGGTTCATTCCGCTGTGGCAACCCCTGATAAATCAGGCACTAAGCCAAAGAAAACTGAGTGAGTGAGTGAGTGAGTCAGTGAGTGAGTGAGTGAGTGCACGGTTAAAAGGACAGTAAATCCAAAAATGCTATTTCCCATTCTCTGCACAAGTTTCTTTCACAAACAGTAGGTATTTTTAAAGTATGTTGGTCACCAAACAGTTGATGTTGTGCAGAGAAAAGATTCTTTGCAAGTCATTAGATACTCATCAACTATCTGGTTACAAACATTCTTCTAAATAACTTCTTGTGTTCAACAGATGAAAGAATCTCTTACAAGTTTGGAGGACGTGATGGTTGAGAAAATGATTACAGAATTATTTACTGTGCCTTGATACAATTCTGTCCCGGAGGTGTACAGACAATTCCTCTCATGACATGGCCCCTATACCCTCATTCACTACTCTAGTTCACTAATATAGACCTTTTAAAGGAGCGAATAACAACAAGTGAGTGAATTCAAGCACTTTTGGTTGTGCTTTGCTGGTTGATAAAACCTTCAGATGGATTAGATTCTTCTTGGTCAGACACTATGATAGTTATTCAGCACATAGCTGTCTATTAGTATTAATGAAACAAAGTATTTCGATTTGTGTCATGTAGTACACATTAATTTAACAAATAATTTATTCAATGTAAACCAACACCAATAGAATTCCGCTGTTAATGCTATCTTGTGGACAGACTTGGAAATTCATCCTGCGCTCGAACTCCCGGTTTGTAAACATTCAGGATGCGCGCGCGCATCGAGGTTGCAGAAAAAAACAGAGTTTGTTGTTGTATTAGAGATATGTTATATTGATTACATATTATATATATTATTTACATAATGCTTTCAGCGTATTATAACAGCTTGTCATCCAGTGATAAGCACAGTTATTCGGCAAAATTAACGTTAAAGTGAGCGGCATTCGACTGACAGGTCCATTTGTGATAGCATCCTCCCAATGGATATTGGATAAGATGAAATGGCCAAGCATCCAGCCCGAAATATACAACTATCTCATTGATACTCCAAGTGATTTTACAAGAGAGAAGTTAAAGGCCTACAAGTCTTTTGATGCCTACAATTTTGGTCATGTGCAAGAAATAATGTCCCATGATTACCCGATTCAAAACTTTGTAGTGCTAAAAACCGAGGTTCTTTCTAGCCAAAGACAAGGAAAGAAGACGGAACTGTACAAGGCCTGGGCAATCACCAAGCAAAACAATTGCATTCTGACAGCGAACTGCACCTGTACGGCAGGGTTTGTGAACTTTCATTTTTACATTTCATTCTAAGCAGTGTCGGCAGTTTAATTAACCATATTTAACTGTTTTTGCTAAAATCATTGCTGCTATCAGAAACGATTAATGTGTATGATTCAGCATAGCATGAATTTTCTTTGATATAAACTGAGAACTGCAGAGGCGGGCATTTTTAATTAGGTCCTCACTCCATTCAGCTCTTCTGATGGCTGTTAGCCAAAGACGTCTGCGGTTGACATTAAAAGCAGTGTGATGTACGGTTAAAAGCAGTGTGAAAACTTAAGTTTTCTATTTTTGGACTTTCGATTTTGGCATCCTACGGCAACACGACATGTTTGCTATTGCAACCGGTCTTTTTTTGCAACCATGCGCGGTTGAACCCGTGGGACGTCATGTGTGACGTAGGTTGGTAATTCCCCTATACATTTTATCTATTCTGAATTTCAAAGTAAGACTGTAACTAGGGCTACACGATTAATCGGAAAAAGATCGCGGTCTCGATTCGACCCTCTCACATGGTCTTAATCCAGTGTCTCTATTCAGCCAATTATATTTTCAAGTTCGAGAGAAGCATAAACACGGTCGCACAAGTCTTCACATTGTTTTACATATGTTGCTCAGCAACGTAGACACCTCCAAATGCTGTTAAAATTATCACATACTGTATTTATAAGGTATAATTCACTCAAAAATGCAATTTCTGTCTTAATGTAATGATGTATTCGCGGACGCAAAATCACACGTGAGCTGTTTGTTTACTACTGTGAGGACGCGCGCGTGCCCGCGAATGATACCTACTTTAGTAAACAGAACCTCCAGGCTGTGAATAACAGGTAATAAAGTTGTAAATAACGTTCAGTTTGTTGCACAGTGCGATCGTTTGGGAGCCGCGCAAGAAATATGATTTGCATGTGTGTGTTTTTTTTTTTTCAAAGTGACGGCAGCCATGACATGAGCCGCACTCGCCAGTGAAAGTGAAACAAAACCACGCTTTTAAATGATCATATCGCATTTTAAAGTTATGATTACTACAAGCATTTGATATGTTTTTTCTTTCATAGTGAACACAAAGTGTTGTACATGAAAATAAATGTTTTACAGTGTCACTAACTACTCTAGCCTATATAATGTGGAATAATGCAAGTGGGAATCTGATAATGACAAATGTCTAATTTTACCAGTGAAAAAAAAAGGTCTAATAATGTTTTCAATGACAAATAGCAAGCATACAGTATGTCTCAAACATAATAATTCAACTTTAGAATTGTGAATAGTTGCATTCTGATCTAATCACTTTACTGTGCATTAATGACCAGGACAAATTTAAAGTCTATTCAAGTCCACTATTCCAAGTCTATACAAAATGTAGCATTTTAACCATTAGTAGACCTACACAAAGGCCTAATATTATTGTTGTTTTACCATATGTTTAAGAATGAACAATAATAATAGCCTACTCATATTAACCTTTATTTTTTCATCTACAGAATTGTGAGAAAATCGTGATCTTGATTTTAAACCAAAAAAATAGTGATTCTCATTTTAGCCAGAATCGTGCAGCCCTAGCTGTAACACAACATAATTTTAAAAGTGAAGTGCTTGTGAATGGTTTCCAAATGCACTGTAGGAGACGAAAGCAAACAGAAGGTGTTGAAATCTAAAACCAAGTTAACTTGCTAAGTCAAACTTTTATATTAATATGTCTTGGAAGACTACCTCGATGACATACATAGCTGGCCCTCCCTAGCTAGTGGTGCGAGCCGTTTCCTTGCTGAAATCGTTTTTATTTGCATTTTACAATTATCTTAATTGACAGTGTTAAATATTTAAATATTTATAAATTTTCACTGAAAAGAAAGAATTTTTGTTTTTTATTAAAGTTGAAATTGTTTTCGTTTGAAGGTCATGTGATCAACAGGAAGCTCGCAGCATCTCATTTCTCATGTGCGTTCTGTGTTCTCACAATTTGAGTTTGTTCCCCCAAGATAACCTGCAAGACCGACCGGTCAACACAAGAACGCAAATCCGTGCACAGACACAGGCACCATGGCATTTGCTTCATTGCCGGCCCCATTGATATACCTGATTTATTATTGGTAATTGGACCACGAAAATGAAACGAAACTAATGTTATTCTTCAGAAAAACTGAGGGGAAAAATGACGACGAGAAGAGGCAAGCACAAAATCATTTTTAGCATCGCTTTTCAGTGCTAATGATGATGTTAAAGACATAATATAATAGCACATTTATCGAAAATAGGCAATTACAGATTAATAAACGTTGTCTACTTTTATGAAATATTAAATTTTTAATATTTCTGGTGGTGGCATGGGAAATTGGAGACATGAACATACGTGTCCTTCAGGTCTATCGCTGCAGACCAATCCTGTGGACGAACGCACTGAGCATGAGCATTCTGAGCGGCTGCTTGCAAGGCAGCGGGTCAAAACGCACAGAACTAGGATTGGTCATAACCCACCGCTCTTTTGGGGTACAATGAAGTACAGACTAATAAGCCCATACCTCATCTCAGCTGGAGGGACCGGCTCGATTGCGTCCTTCGCCTTGGTGTAATAAACGTGGGGGACCATTTAGTGAACTGAACCACAAAGCCGAGTCTGATTGTCCGAATGAGCCATCGCAAAGGGCTGGGCTGCGCTAACCAGGCTGGCAGAGCCTGCCCGAGTGACATCATCGGTACCATCACGAACGCACAAGCAGTGGGGCAGCACAGGATGGGAGAGCTCACCCCGGGAGGCACGCGTCCCGAGGAAGAGCGCAAGATAAGAGGTTAATCTTAACTTCGTCCCAAGAGCCCGCAGGGTGGCTGGGAGTACGAGAGAAAGGAGTTCGTCCTCTGGCACTCTTGGAGCCTGTGGAAAAGAACACCGATCCTGCGAGCTGGAAGACATAGCGTTCCATACTGGCAGTGTTCGGGCTGTCACATCCAGAGAAAGGAAAAATTGCTCTTACAAATTTTTGGTAGCCATACGGCCATATAGTTAATGATATGGGTGTCCGTGGCCCTCCACCGGGGAAAGAGCAAACCTCCTTTTCTCCGAGTGGTCCGTCTCCGGGGTCTGTGGGGTGCTCGACGCTGCCGCTTAACCGGTTAATGGACAGGGTGGTGGAGCAAATTTTGGAGCCACAGACGAGTGCCCTCGTCGACGGGGAGGTGTTTTTTTGGTTTTTTTTCGATCACACTTGACTGCTCTTTCATTGTGGTGATTTCCTGGGTGAATTCCCCTTCGATGTCGCCGGACAAGCCAGCCTGGGATATGGGTGTGTTAAGAAAGCGAACTTTGTCAACGTCACGCATATTTGCCATTAGTGTGTTCATCGACCTTTCCAGGGCATTCGCAGCAGCAAAGTCGGTTGCAGTGCGAGCTGGAAGGCTTAGCTGTCTTTGCGTAAATTAAGCCTGGGTTGGAACCTTCCTCATACCGCTGGGTCACTTGCATAGCAAGCAAAATGGAAGCAGCCTGGCCCACAGCAGTGTAGGCTCTGGCCCAGAGGGACGTCGCTTTGAACAGGAGCTGAGACTAATCACACCAGGAAGGGGCACCACACAGACAAGATTGACCGTGCTAGCACGCTCGACCTGGGGATTCGCCTCGTACCCCCTGGTTGCTCCGTCATCGAGATAGGTGAGGGCGGAGCGCACACAGACCGGGCAGAGAAAGGTGCCCTTCTTATCATCCTTGTCACACCCCTAATCGGTCCAGCGGCAGAGCTGGGGGACAAGCCATCTCCAACCTTGCCGCAGCCCGGGTTAGCATGGCCATCATCTCAGATTCCATATCCGGAGCCTCGCTTACCACTCGAAGCGAGTTCGAATTGTCATCGAAAAAGGACCGCCCACTCTCCTATGCAGCAATGGACATCTGGTACTCGGTGTCATCGAGTGAGAGGGCGATCATTCCGGGGGATGGAGCGCTTCTCTCACTCGAAGCTTGGATGGAGTGCGCTGAGGAATAGGAGGTCCGCAAGCCCGAGGGCGGCGGATAGACCCCCACTGTAACCCTCAGATCTGCCTGAGGGCCAACCGCTACTTGTGGGGGAGAACAGGGGTGGTTCGCAAAAGCGAGCCGCAATCTTAGCTGCACAACAGACATGCCATAGCAGTGATGACCCTCCAGACATGCAACACAGTGCTTGTGCCCATCATCCGTTGACAGGGAACCACCGCATCCAGAAACGTCGGAACGATGTCTTTAAAAAGACTTGCTGCACGACCGTGTTGCTCTTTTAGGAAACTTGCTCCTTATACCTCCCGCTCTAGAAGGACCGGACCCAGAGAATGCCCATGGAAGGGAGAATAGCCCAGCTCGACCGTCTGCCACTGCGTGTCACACACTCTGGAACCGGTGTCCAAATTATTCAGATAGTTATTGAAGAGCCTCTTTTTTTTGCATTATAAAAGGTCATATTTTGGATTTGGGGGTCTCCATCAATATCCAACTGATATGCATGCAAGGTCAAAAAACACTTTCATTGTCTTATAATATGCATTTAGTTTTACCTAATTATCCATACGACTCCCATATGATTCGTTCAGCGATTCATTTGTTCCCAGACCCCTCCTTAGCACAAAGCTAATCTGCGCTGATTGGACCGATGACACAGTCTGTTGTGATTGGTTGACTGTGTTCAGCGCAAGATGGAGAGAAATGTCCACCACAGCTATGAAGTAACACACGGAGTATGTGAGAGCCCAATGCAGAAATGCAATAAAGCAATGCAGTTAAACACCAGAGTAATATACTCTACTCTTAAATCTAACCCCAAGAAATAACAACGACACACATTTAGTATTAATCCACACAGTGAACTCTTTTGAAAATTGACTGCGCCACGTATGTATGCTGATGGTGGCCATAGCAAAGGCTAACAGCAGATGATCACGAGTTCCAAAATGCGTTTAAATTGATAAAGGAAGAAGCATGCGTCGCATTTTCACCATGGTTTTGGACACAATATGTGAATAGTCCTATTATGGTTTAACCTGAGAGATACAAGCACTGATATATAATAGATAAGTGATTACAAGCCGCATGGGGCGATTACAACTTATAACACAATTAAACACATACTGTGCAAACTACACAAAACGAGGCAACAATTTTAATTACACTTACATGTTATGATCCGGAGGAAGAAGAAACTGGTCCATGTGAACTGCAACAGTTAACTGTTGCTGTCAAAGTCTGACAAAGTCCCATACATAATAGTCTCTGCTGCTCCTTCCTCTAATAGCAAACGGCTGGTGAATTCCACGCTGCAGCATAGGTTATTGTATCAAAAATCTGAAAAATGACAGGAACAAATACAGCACTGGGCAGCACGGTGGAGCAGTGGGTTGCACAATCACCTCAGCAAGAAGGTCGGTGGTTAGAGCCCCGGCTGGGTCAGTTGGCGTTTCTGTGTGGAGTTTGCATGTTCTCCCCGTGTTTGCGTGGGTTTCCTCCGGTTGCTCCAGTTTCCCCCACAATTCCAAAGACATGCAGTACAGGTGAATTGGGTAAGCTAAATTGTCCGTGGTGTGTGTGAATGAGTGTGTATGGGTGTTTCCCAGTGATGGGTTGCAGCTGGAAGCGCATCCGCTGCGTGAAACATATGCTGGATAAGTTGGCGGTTCATTCCGCTGTGACGACCCCAGATTAATAAAGTTACTAAGCTGAAAAGAAAATGAATGAATGAAAATACAGCACTAGGTTGGCTATACTTTGTCATTGTTGTGAAAATGAATTTTAACCCTTTATTCCCCGCAGCCGAATCTCCATCTGTCAGTGATCGTCATCTATTTGCGTCATGATCAGTCCCGTGATCCCCCGCAGGCCCGCACTCCGCTAGTGTCTGAAAGGAAAGTGCGTTCACATTTTACCGGAACCGGTACTACATATTTGGTTATGTACCGTATGGACGTCAACTCGTTCAAGCAAAAGATCCGAACCCAACTCGATTCATTCATTTGACTCTGAGTGGACTATTTAATTAAAGAATCAATAGTTTTAAACACGGCGCACTTTCAGATTTAAACCTCAGCTGGATGTTTTCATTCACTTAGTGCTGTGTTACACACTATATATAAGAGCTCTTTAAGTAGAAGAAATCAGGCTTTACTTTTCTGTTTCATTTATTGCATTTAGGGGCAGCATGGTGGCGCAGTGGGTAGCACAATCACCTCACAGCAAGAAGGTCGCTGGTTCAAGCCCCGGCTGGGTCAGTTGGCATTTCTGTGTGGAGTTTGCATGTTCTCCCCATGTTTGCGTGGGTTTCCTCCGGTGTGTATAGTTGTTTCCCAGTGATGGGTTGCAGCTGGAAGGGCATCCGCTGCGTAAAACATGTGCTGGATAAGTTGGCTGGTCATTCCGCTTTGGCGACTCCAGATTAATAAAGGGACTAAGCCGAAAAGAAAATGAATGAATGATTGCATTTAATAAGCAATAAAATCATTGTGTACTGGTTTACAATGGCAATACTCCACTATTTAGAGCAAGGTAGGGCCCCAAAATTATTCTGCTTAGGGCCCCCAAATGTACAGGTTCCATATTTTCTGTATTTGACTCAAGTGAACATACTTTGCACTTAAATAAACCTTGAAATGTCTGTTCAGGAGTCAGTACAAAGATGGCAGATTTTGTTAATTTAAAGATAATTATGCGGCATCCAGTCTGGTGCATTTAATTTATTAATTTGTTTTCATTCACTCCTCAAGTGGACTAATGTAGAGATATGAAACTGGGGTTTAGAGGACGTGTTCAAACACAACTTTAATGTTTAGATCAAATCTGTTAAATCACCACTTCGAGGACAATATATCGCCACCTGCTGGAATGACAATGTAATGATGAGCATGGAGAAACCAATTCACAGACTGCTCAGTAAAAATAGTATAATCAAGATTTCATGGCAACACATGTTTGCATGTCACTTTATTTTATTAAAACATGTTTTGTACAAGATTTAAGAGGATGGTTTAAGTTTATTGTTATGTAAAAACTGAAAATGAAAAATTTAAATTTAAATTAAATGTAAAGTTAATTTGATTTTAAAATAATAATATAATAATAATAATAATAATAATAATAATAATAATAATAATAATAATGTCACTAAGGGAAGTGACAAACTGTTAAAAACAATAACAAACACAAAAAGAAATCTGTTGTATAATAACACAGTATAATTTTTTTTAACAATAAAAGAAATTAAAATAAAACTCAAGACTTTTTAGGAACATAAAAAAGAGATTTTCACAGATGAATATAACCAAAATATAGCTTCAAAGTTATGAAAGACTGCCTATTCATTATTCTGTCTATTTCAGGAATGGAAAGGGTCAAGCTTTTCCTCTACAAAATTGAAATGAAACTAAAGATTTTCTGGAACATTTAAGCAAAAAAAACAAATTGTTCACAGATGAAAATGAATCAAGCTTCAGAATTATGAAAGAATGCCTATTTATTATTCTGTCCATTTCAAGCATGGAAAGGGTGGAGTTTTCCTCAACATTACATTTGGAAAGAAAAAAAAACAGAGACATGTGATAAAGATTGCCATACCTCTGACAATCCTCACAATATCTGCCTCATCCTGAAAGACTTGGCAACTGCGAGCCTGCAAACAAGGTAAGCAAAGTCTTTATTATCATTCGTTCAACCAGTTCTGTCCAAGGCTAAAGGTTTACTAAAATGTTCATAGGTTTAAGATAAGTCTGTTATTCTTACTGCTGTTAATTAAGGTTTGGAAATGTGAAGAGTGCACCTATTCTGTTACATTGTGATTGTGGAGTTCTGTCAGGTGTCTGATTAATGTATTTGTTGATTTCAATTACTTTTAATAATCCTAAAGAAATCTTTACATGATCACTTCATGAATATTGCCTCTGACATAATAATTACTGCTTTATCAGTTAAAATGACTATAGCACCACGTTTGACTACAGGCCATCATTGATAATAATTTGTTTAGCATTTGTTGTGTTAGCACTTTTAATAAACTGTAAGTAATGCTAACTGAATTTATAAGCTCCATACAAATAATTGGTGTTATATTATTATCTATTAGTCAAGTATTATCTAAAGGGGCTGATCATATTGGGATATATCCAATGAATGGACATTTGATTATGATGATTATGTCATGCGGCACGGTGGCTCAGTGTTTAGCACTGTCGCCCCATAGCAAGAAAGTTGCTGGTTGTCCCGGCTGGGCCAGTTAGCGTTTCTGTGTGGAGTTTGCATGTTCACCCTGTGTTCGTGTGGGTTTCCTCCGGGTGCTCCGGTTTCCCCGCAGCCTAAAGACATGCGCTATAGGTGAATTGGGTAAACTAAATTGGCCTATGTGTTTGAGTGAATGTGAGAGTGCATGGGTGTTTCCTAGTGCTGGGTTGTGGGTGGAAGGGCATACGCTGCGCAAAACACATGCCGGAATAGTTGGTGGTTCATTCCGCTGTGGCGGCCCCTTATAAATAGGGAACTAAGCCGAAGGAAAATGAATGAATGAATATGTTGTGCTTCTTATAAATATGTTTGTTCTGCTCGAGGGGTGTAAACAGTACTCCAGAATACAGTTGACTACAAGTACAGATACCAAGTAAAAACATTACTCAGTTAAATAAGTATCTAGTCAAAAGTATACATGAGTAAATGTTAAAAAATATCGTTTTAAATTGTACACTAATTATTAAAAAATGTAACCTATAGCAAAATTTCCAAACAGAAGAGATTCTTGTTTGTTTGTGTTTGTCGAATCATCTTCTAATGCAAGGTGAAATAAAAAGAATGAAATTATTTTTCAAGAAAGACAAATGAATCTAAAAATACAACAGTAAAACTTAAAAAAATATCAAATACCGACAAGAACAAGAAGATGCAACACAGAGAAAGACAAAAATGCAGCCCTTGATTAGATATTGCATCATTTACACCCTCATGACTTCCAATGTATGTAAAATTTTTTAAATATAAATAAATGTTTTCCTGCATATTCCTTGTCATAATTTCTAAATATAATTATTTGCTATTGATGAATTAATGAGCGAGGTACTGACAGCCCTAATTGTTACTGAATTGATACTGGTTTTTGCACATTTGCACCAGACACACAAACACAAAAAAAATAATAAAAATGACATACTGTGAACTTGTGAAGTGTGTTTCACACAGGTGAGTGGGCTTGACAAACCACCTGTCGAAACACTCTTCTCTCTATTAAATAAAACAAACAAACAAAAAATGCTTCCCTTTCCTTACTCTAGCACTTCATTCTGAGCACTAACAGTTCCTTTGTATAACTAGAACTTCTTGTGTGTATTGCTTCTTGTTGAATCGCTGAATGCCTCCTCATTTTTAGGTTGCTTTAGACAAAAGCATCTGCTAAATGACTAAATGTAAATGTAAAAAATATATTCATTCATTCATTTTCTTTTCGGCTTAGTCCCTTTATTAATCTGGGGTCGCCACAGCGGAATGAACCACCAACTTATCCAGCATATGTTTTACGCAGCGGATGCCCTTCCAGCTGCAAAAAAATATATTTAAAAAAGTATAATTTAATTAAATTAACTTTACAAGTCATTTCAACCAACAATAAACTGACTGAACAAATCAAATCTTTTCTAACCTAAACAAATGTTGAAACATGATTTACTTATTTGACTTAAATTAACAAAATATATGTGTCATAC
>CAIGQW010055671.1:8251718-8271581 GCA_903798125.1 Danio choprae | reverse complement strand
GTGTGTGTGTGTGTGTGTGTGTGTGTGTGTGTGTGTGTGTGTGTGTGAGAGTCAATTTACTGTAGTCCCAATTGGTGTTCAAGTAGTACATCTAAAAGTATACTACTAGTACATATATGTTAGTTTACATAATAAATATGCTAAAATATGTACTTCAACATTGCTTAAGTATGAATGCACTTAAAGTATACTTGTTTTTCATAAGGGTCTGGGCTGGTCTCATTATCTCAATGTTTTCAGCATCAAGGTAGACCTACTACTTTATAGTACCTGTTTTGCTGTGTGACAGGACTCATTATCCTGCATGTACACGTATAAATTGCTGGCTGATTTGGTGATGCAAAGCAGGAACCACATGTTGCAGAAGGAGGTTCTAATAAACCTTTTCATTCACTCTGCCATTTAATGGTATAAGCAGCAAAACACCTGCTGCAGAAAATACCACCAAACCATTACACTTCCTCCTCTGCCTTTCACTGACATCAGCACACACTTTGGGTTCAGTCAAAGTACCTTTAAAGCAAGTAATTTATCTTGGTGGCCATCTTTGAAACACATCTCGGCGGCTCCTATCTCTTTGAATGTGGAAACAAAATGTTATTCTCCAAAACTGTTTGCCAAGCTTATGATTAAATTTCGTCTCTTAAAATTTGCTTCTAAATGTTCAAATCACACAATTTTTTTATATTTTCCCAAGCTAATATGCATGGGGCAGCATAGTGGATCAGTGGTTAACACTGTCACCTTACAGCAAGAAAGTCGCTGGTTCGAGTCGCGGCTGGGTCAGATGGTGTTTCTGTGTGGAGTTTGCAGGTTTCCCCCACAGTCCAAAGAAATGTGCTATAAGTGAATTGAATAAACTAAATTGGCCATAGTGTATGTGTGTGTGTCAATGTGAGAGTGAATGGGTGTTTCCCAGTACTATGTTGTGACTGGAAGGCCAACCACTTTGTAAAACATATGCCGGAATAGTTGACAGTTCATTCCGCTGTGGCGACTCCTGATTAAAAAAGCCAAATTGAAAATGAATGAATGAATAATATGCATGAGTACTCAAGCAGGACAAGATCACGACACCAACCTTCTTTATAGATGTTTCTGGAGGATGCGATCAGATGATATCCTGTCAATCAAACTATGTAAGAATCAATTACTTGCATGTTACACAATATCTTCCTCTGAATAATGCCAAGACCAATCGCGTAGGTTTTCTGAAATCATTTCCAACTTATTAACCCAAAATGGCAGCAACATCTTAGTTTACAAGTTCCCTGCTGGAAAAAAGCTTGTCACTAATCGATGTTAGCTTACCAAAATGGCTAACTGTAAATCCTCCTCCATTGTCAATAATTACTGCCAATAATTATGCCCCTCATAACTGGTGCAAAAGGTGATCTGGACATGCTCTAAGTGCACCTGTGCTTTAGATCATGTACTTAGATCGTTAAAATAGAGCCCTGTGTATCTGAAAGAAGGTTGTAGATTTTTTTAGTCTCTGACTGTTTATATTATACTGCAGGGAGCTTAAAACTAAGATTGAGAAGGAGGAAGCTAAGAGGGAACTCCTGGGCTCTCAGTCAAACCTGAGTGACTCTCACTGCATCCGCTGCCTTCAGCCCTTTAAGTTCCTGGTGAACAGCAGACGGCAGTGTGTGGACTGCAAACTCTTCACCTGCAAGACCTGCAGCCGCTACAACAAGAACGAGCACGGCTGGGTGTGCGACCCCTGCCGCATGGCCAGGTTAAACAAAGCTTATACAGAAATTGTTCCCATTCTATTTAGTTTGTAGGCAATGCTTAGTTTATCTGTTTTTCTACAGATTTTCCCCCAAAAATTACGGTTTGGAGTTTTTATCTTATTATTTATATTATTTTTATGTTTAATATACTTACTAATAAATGGGATTTAATTCTGTTAAGGGAGTAATGGACCAATTCTCTCTATTAACCATTACAAAATGTATTTTTTATAATTTTTTATTATTATTATTTTTTTTTATTAGCTGCTTTTTAATAGTCAAGCAATTATTAAGGTTACGTATGGGATATGATTAAGGGATCTAAATTACAGTCATGCAGAGTAATCCATTAATTTGTGCTTTATATATACTAATAACAGCCACAATGCCCGTGCTGTAATATGCATTTTAATAAGTAACTTAATAATGATAATTGGTACTTAAACTAATGTTTTCGTGCTTGGTGTAAATTAGCATTTTGTTTTAAAGGGTTAGTTCACCCCAAAATGAAAGTTCTGTCATTTAATCACCTTCCAATTCTTTTAAACCTGTTTGAGTTTCTTTCTTCTGATGAACCCAAAAGAAGATATTTGTAAGAATGTTGGAAACCAGCAACTATTGACTTCTACAGTATTTGTTTTTCCTATTATATTTCCTAAAGTATTGTTTTTTTGGTTGAAAAAATTAAACTCATGAAGATTTGAAATGGGGCCTCACAGTGGCGCAGTGGGTAGCACGTTCGCCACACAGCAAGAAGGTCGCTGATCGCTGGTTCGAGCCTCGGCTGGGTCAGTTGGCCTTTCTGTGTGGAGTTTGCATGTTCTCCCTGTGTTGGCGTGGGTTTCCTCCGGGTGCTCCGGTTTCCCCCACAAGTCCAAAGACATGCGGTATAGGTGAATTGGGTAAGCTACATTGTCCGTAGTGCATGAGTGTGAATGGGTGTGTATGGATGTTTCCCAGAGATGGGTTGCAGCTGGAAGGGCATCCGCTGCGTAAAACATATGCTGGATAAGTTGGCGGTTCATTCCGCTGTGGCGACCCCAGATTAATAAAGGGACTAAGCCGAAATGAAAATGAATAAATGAATGAAAGATTTGAAATCACTTGAGGGAGAGTACATTTTTTCATTTGGGGGTGAACTATTCCTTTACTTAGCCTGTATTTAAAATTTCAATCAGTTTACTGTCAGATTGATTAATTTATTGGACAAATCATTAAAAAAAAGTAACAAAATTAATTTATTTCTAATGCCTTTTTTTGGCAGAGTCCTGAAAATTGGAACTTTAGGATGGTACCACGACAACGTCCACTCTCGCTTCAAGCGTTTTGGCAGTGCAAAAGTGATGCGGTCTCTGTACAAGAGATTAAATGAAGAGGGTGAGTGCTATTAAAAGCCTCTTGGTAGCCTTTATTGTGTCCACATTGAGGCTGTCACATCATCATGCTGGTTCCATTTCACCAGTCATTTTAAGTAGTTATGCAACCAAGTGAGCGTAAAGTAAGAGATAATATACAGTCAATCTGTCATTTTTTCAAAATAAACCCTGACTTGGTAATTAGAGTTCGGAATAGAGGGGTTTTGTCACCATGTATGACTTTATTTTGTGATAAATACATACATTATCCACTTATTACACAGATACTCACTAACTAAATAAATATATATATATATATAGTCTACATTATGACTCAAAGTTTTGAAATATGTCATAATTATGAAATGAAAGTCAAAATTATTAATGTCATAATTTTACTAAATTAATTATTTTTATTTTGTTTTATTTTATGTTATTTTATTTTACAGCTTATATATTGTAGGATGTATAAATTGTAAGAATAAATGTATGCTACAAACTTCTAATAGAATAAAATAACTTGTGTGGCACATTACAGCATAATTTATAATTAAATGTGAAATAGAACAAACAATACTCTCATCATCTCAACAAGAATATGACATATAGTAAATAATATATAGCTAAAGTTTGTATGCATTGCCTTTTAAATGAAGCAGTGGTAATTATCACAGTATGTCTGTGTTTATTTAGTTACCAAGAGAATTTGTTTATCATCTATTGAATTCAAAGCACTCTGTCCAGAGGCTGAGGCCATATCTGGGTCACATGATGTGTCTGGGCCTTTGTGGAATTTACTGATTATTTATAGCTTTGCATGACAAGACATGTTAAACAGAAGAATGAGAAACATTGGCTGAATGCACATTAAATGTGCACATGTGTACAGTAGTTTATCTACTCCAGAGTTTAACCTGACTCTGTTTGGTTTATAGTTGTAAAACTGTTAATTGTTAAAGTTTACGAATGTGTACAGTGATGTGAAAAGTGTTTGCCACCTCACCTTGTTTTGCATGTTTGTCACACTTTAATGTTTCAGATCATCCAAGAATTTTAGATATTATTCAAAGATAACACAAGTAAACACATCATGTGTTGGAAATGAAGGTTTTTATTATTAAGGGAAAACAAAATACAAAACTGAAAGTGTTTGCCGCCCTGTTAAAACATAACTCTGGTTTGTTTTTTATATATGGATTATTTTTATTTTATAGTTGATTTTCTCTAGCCACACCCAGTCCTGATTACTGCCACACCTGCTCGCAATCAAGAAATCACTTAAATAGGTCAGGCCTGACAAGGTGACATGGCCCAAAAGATCTTCAAAAGCTAGACATCATGCCGAGATCCAAAGAAATCCAAAAACTAAAGATTTTGATCTACTAGTCTGGTAGAGGTTATAAAGCCATTTCTAAAGCTTTGTGACTGCAGCGACCCACAGTGAGAGATTTACAAATGGCAAAAACATAAAAAAGTGGAGAACTTTCCCAGGAGTGGCTGGCTAACCAAAATTACCTCAAGAACACAGTAAAAACTGTCACAGTCTTGAGTGTTCATGACTCCACCATAACAAAGAAACTGGGCAAAAATGGTTTGCATGGCAGTTTCAAGACGAAAACCACTGCCAAGCAAAAAGAACATAAAGGCTCATCTCAGTTTTGCCAGAAAACATCTTGATGATCGCCAAGACTTTTGGGAAAATACTCTGTGGACTCATGAGACAAAAGCTGTTTTTTTTATATAGGTCTGTATCTTGTTATGTGTAGCATAAAAGTAACACTGCATTTCAGAAAAAGAACATCATGCCAACAGTAAAATGTGGTGGTGGTAGTGTGATGGTCTGGGGCTGTTTTGCTGCTTCAGGACCTGAAATTCTTGCTGTGATAACTGTAACCATAAATTCTGCAGTGTACCAAAATATTCTAAAGGTGAATGTCCAGCCATCACCTCAAGCTGAAGCAAACTTGAGTTCTGCAGCAGGACAATGATCTAAAGCACACTAGCAAGTCTGCTTCTGAATGGCTGAAGAAAAACAAAATGAAGACTTTGGAGTGGCCTAGTCAAAGTCCTGACCTGAATCCAACTGAGATGCAGTGACATGACTTTAAAAAGATGGTTCATGCTCAAACCTTGAATTACAACAACTCTGCAAAGATGAGTGGCCCAATATCCCTATGCAGTGCTGTAACAGACTCATTGCAAGTTATTAAAAATGCTTAATTGCAGTTGTTGCTTCTAAGGGTGGCTGAACCAGCTATTAGGTTTAGGGGCAAACACTTCTTCGTAGTTTGTATTTCATTTCCCTTAATGATAAAAACCATAATTTTAGAACTGCATGATGTGCTTACTTGTGTTATCTTTGACTAATATTTAAATTTGTTTGAGGATCTGAAACAGTAAAGTGTGTGAAACATGCAAAAAAATAAATAAGAAATCAGTAAGGGGGCAAAACAATTTTTACAATACTGTGTGTATATTTAGTATACTTTTAATCATCAATTTTGTTGTGGTGAATGTAAACATTTTCCATAGTTCTGTCTGAGTGCCTCGGATAAATATGCAAAAAATGTCATATGTTCCCTGTCATTTTCTCATGAATAATATTCATTGTTTCCTCAGGGCACCGTGATGATGACACACAGAGCATGCCTGATGTGCGCAGTAAGTACACAACCATATTCATTGTGTCATCAAGCAATGGGCAGGAAAATATATTTGGTGTTGTCACAGAGTAACACTAAGGGCAGTTGGCCAAGCATTGCTGAGATATATTGGTAATATGAGATCTATTTTGATATGTCACCACTGTAATATATAGTGTTGTATCCACAGATGTTTATAATGGTCATGATGAAGAACATGTGGATGCATCTGAAGCTCAACGTTATAAGCAGGTTGAAATAAAGCATGATTCAAATATGAATAGTTTCTTTCTTTATGTATTGCAAAGTTTGTTATGTATGTTTTTTATGTACATATTAATTGTTTGTTTGTTTGTTGCATGTGGCCAATATAATACTGAAGCATAATACCATTATATCAAATATCAGAATTATGATACCATGATTCATAATTCTGAATAAATAAATACATTTGTTTAATTTATGAAGTCATAATTATGATTAGAAATGTGTAAATAATGACATACTAAGGCATAACTATGAAAGTTAAAGTCTACATTATGACTCAAAGTTAAGAGATCTCCCTACTTATTCAAATTTAATGACAAAATTATGTATTTTATGTCATAACTTGTTATAACTTGGGGGAAATAATCTTCCATATTTTTGTAGTATCTGTAATCTTTTATATATAACAGGCTATAATTGGTATTATATAAGGTTTAAAAGGTATAATTGAGTAATTGACTCGAGTTTCATTCAAGTTCATTGCACAATAACAGAAACATTTCTATTTCTTTTTTCAATTTTGCCAAAAGCACCTGCCAAAGATAACTTAAAACTGTTCAATGATAAATGAAGCAAACAAATAAAAAACAAACATAGAGAAAGATTAATAAATGTACATATAAACTAAACACATTACTATATGTATATTTAAGCACTATCTTTAATGTTCTTACACTTTTTTTCATGTCACTTAATGTAAAATAAATTAAATAATAATTACATTTTTTATCCTATGATTACTCCTTAATATAGCATCATTTAAACTTTTTTTTTACTCATACTTATGCCTCAGATGTCATTGAATTTCTCAATATTTTAGGGTGTGCAATTAAAACAAACCTCTCCTAAGTCTATTAAATATTCCTATGTCTATAGTATCGTATATGAAGCAAATCTGTTGTTTCTCTCAGATGCGAAAGACCAAGCGTCTTCTCTCTGTCCACCCCATGGATCTGGAGATAGACGACTATGCCGTTCACTCTCGCAGACAGTCTGTCCAGGTATAAAAAGGCTCATTTTACTCTCAGTAGTCACGTTTTAAATGAGGATTCAGGCCTTAAAAATCTGCCTTCTCCAGTACATCTATGAAGATAGAGGTCAGCGGAATGATCTAGAATACAACTCTGACATCTACCATCAGCATCAGCAACGCATGAACCGCAGAAAAAGTCTCGACAGGTTCTCACGCCCAGGTGAAGAAGCAAATACATTTTCTTTATACACACTTATGTCTACACAAATCTGATTACTTCTCAGCAGTGTTGTATATTACAGTAATATTACATTTCCAATTAATTCATATAAATTAGCATTACAATGAATTACGATTTTGTAGTTTTACAGTTACAATAAAATAACCAATTGCAATGTTATTTTATATGAGTACATTGTGATGACATTTATATGAGAACTGTGTTTCATCTGTAGGACATGCCTTTTATTTGTTGCCTTCTTGTTTTTTTAGATGATGGCCTATACTCTGAAAACAGAATGGTACGTGCTCGCTCGCTTTCTAAAATCAACTCCTCTGTGGCTCCACGTCAGATCTACCTGGACACATCAGAGGAGGAGGACATGTACCGTTACCCCGTCTATCAGCTTCCTCCTCGACGCCGCAGTCGAGCTTCATCTCAGGAGAACATTCAACAGGGAGCACCACCGGTAAGATCACCGATTAGGGCATTTTATTAGCATGTCAAATATGCTTCAAGGGCTAGTTCACTCAAATATTTAAATGTACCCACTATTTACCCAAACTCATGTGGTTTCAATCTTTTATGAGTTTCTTTTTTTCTGAAAACCTGTAACCATTGACTTCCATAGTAGGAAAAACAAATACTAAGAAAGTCTATGGTTACAAGTTTCTATCTTTGTTCAAAATGTCTTCTTTAGTGTTTAACAAAAGAAAGTTGAAAAGTTTTAAAACAAGTAAAAAGTAAATAATGACATAATTTTCCATTTTTGGTGAACTCAATTTAAAGCAAAAAATTTAAATGTCCTCATCATTTCCTCAGTCTCAAGTGGTTCTAAACTTGTATTAATTTCTTCCTTCTGTTGAGAACAAAAAAGATATTCTGAAGAATGTAGGGAAAAAGCAGCTATCGACATCCATAGTAGGAACAAAAGAATACCATGGAGGTCAATAGCTGGGCTTTCCCCAACATTCTTCAGTACATCATCCTTTGTGTTGAACAGAAGAAACTCAAACCGGTTTGGAACAAGTAGAGGAAGAGTAAATGATGACAGAATATTCATTTTCGGTCGAACTATCCCTTTAAGAAAGCACAATTCTTTTATGTTGATCATCGTGGAATAAAAAAATGTTCAGTTACCCATGTAGATGTAGAAATGTAGTGTAAATGTAAATGAAGGAAATGTTAACAATAGGGAGGTTGAAAAGACAAGGTACAGTATATGGTCCCTTTTCACAAGAAGGTTATGACACGTTCAACAGTCAATCAGCATTTTAAATCCTTGAATGTATATATTGATATATATATATATATATATATATATATATATATATATATAAACATACACACACACACAATTATAAAACTACAGTTTGTATTATATCATCTGTACATTAAATTACAAAAAACAAAATGAATTACCAACTATGCAAGGTATTTCTAATGCAGTGTCTATGCACGGGACAGTAAACTTGACAATGTTCTTTTTTTCTGGCTGCCGATGTCAGTCTTAAACATTTTTTTCACCGAAAGCATTGATGACACTATTGTTGAGTTTTTTTATTCGAGCAAATAGGAATGCAATAAATGTATTTGTTGTACTCTCCCATTCACTGCTCTCTACGTTTACCACTCTCTACTATGACCACTTCCACTGCTGAGAAACACAGAAATGTGAAAAGGTTCCATTATAGCATTTTAGCCAATTAAAACTTACTCAGAAGAAGCATGACACTTCCTTTCCTGAAGTCGGACATATTAGTTCCATGCAATCTGGCTCGAAGGACTATAAATTGTTTGTGAGTTTGTGTAAAAAGCACTGGAGATACTATTTGAGAAATTATCACCAGGGGGCGTTGTTATGAACGCACAAGTCAGCGTTTGTAGTTGGTTGATGTAAATGCTGTGGAACATTAGATGTATCCATATACAGCCACGCTCATGAGACATTCCAAAGTCCCGAAAAAGAACCAAAAATATTGTCAAAAATACCAAGGGACATCAGATATAATAATATGAAACTCTGAAAATACTCCAATGTCTTCTCTTCCATGTCAGAAAAATGTTCTTGAAGCTTCATATGACTACAGTTGAACCACTGAAGTCTCATGAAATGTTTAGACAAGGTTTTCGGTTTTGTCCTTTTCTGCACTTTGAACATATTACGGTCGTTGTTGAATATGTAGGATGAGGGAGCTCTCTAATTTCCTCTACATTATCTTAATTTCTGTTTCAAAAATGAACTTGGATTGGAATGATATGAAGAAATTAATTACAGAACTAACATTTTTGAGGGGGAATAACTTTTTTCTTTGACCTATTACTGTGAGGTAGATCAATGAACTGAGCAAGAGAATGTCTGCCATCGAGAGTCTATTGAATCGATTGGAAGAGAAAATTACTGTGCCTTCTGATCAGGTATATGTAAAGTCTCAAAACAGAAAACAACACTTCTTATAGTTCCAAATGTTGTAGGTTCTTCACATACTTTTTTTTTCCTCCATGTTTTTAGCCTGCCCAGCCCCCAGCAGGGCACATGGAGGAGGAGAAGCTGAGGAGAAAACTAGATGAGCTGATGAGTGACAAAGGACTTTCTTCTGACGAGGAAGATCTGAAGAGACCTCCTCAATCCAAAAGGTCCACTGTGAGGGAGGACCAGACAGCAATGGCCCTTGCATCCCAAGAACCCTTGAGCTCCTCCAGTGACGAGATGCCCACTGAAGCACAAAAGGTGAGCACACAAACAACATGCACATCCACACAGACCAGAAATCTGTTGGAGATGCGGTTTTACTGATAAACATCTGATTGAAAAAAAAAAACAGCGATTAGATTATTAGTTTTTTGCAGAGCAACTCATGTAAATTCAGGTGTCTCATTATCATACTACTAGTCCAATATCAGTTGGTATTAAAAGTCACACATCTTTCCACGGTCTTCGCATATTATCTGAAACATTTTATGGCATGCCAGATTAAATTCTATATTTAAAGGGTTGTTCACTCCAAAATCTAAATTCTAGCATCATTTACTCACAATAATGTCTTTCCAAAGCCATAGGACTCTGGAGAATAAACCTTTCTTTTGTAGTTTATTTATAGTATAGTATGTGTGGGTGTTTCCCAGTGTTGGGTTGCGGCTGGAAGGGCATCCGCTGTGTAAATCTTGTGCTGGTTCATTCCTCTGTGGTGACCCCTGATTAATAAAGGGACTAAGCCGAAAAGAAAATGAATTAATTAATTAATTTTGAACAAACAGCAGTGTATAATGTACTTTTTTTCAAAGGTGATATTCTTTTATATTCTGTTATTTAGGTAGTGCAATATGATTTGTTTGTATACACAAGCAATTTTTTTTGTAAAAAAGTACACTTTTGCACCTAAAGGGTACCTATTAGTACCTAAATTGTCCAAATTGTACATTAAAGGTTCGTATTAGTACCTAAAAAGGACACAAATGTACGTTTTGAAAGGGTACTGCCCCAGTGACACCTGCAAAGAAATCTAGACCTTCTGTAGTGAGTCTAAATCTGGCTATGTTGGGTAACCCAAGCTTAGATCATGCTTAAATAATGCTGTTTAATCCAGTACACGTACAGTAGTGAAGTTTTGGTTACCTTGACCATTTCAGGCCTTATGGGTGTGCGACAACATGAGGTAAATGAGTAAATGATGACAGATTTTTTATATTTTTGGGTAAACTATTCTTTTAATAAATAAAAACTAATGAGTTCTAGGGAGTTTATTAGCATAGCCAAAAAAAAAAAAAACATCTGAAAGACTTCCCGTGAATTATTTGCTGAAGACCATTAGGCATCAGCAATACTTCAGCCTCATTTAGCTGTAACCTACGCAATGCTAATACCTCACTTGGGTCATTTTAGGGTTTTACTGCTGATGAGGCTTCTCTCCTCTCGGTTAATTGCTGTTCCCTTTACATGGCTTTCAGAGATCCACTGCAGCGGCCCTATGCGACATCACAACTGAGATTCTAAGAACAATTAATGCCACTGAAAGTGCTATGAACGAGTTGACCCCCTCAAATCCTAATGACAGACTTCAGTTAGCGGGCACAGATGTTAAGCAGGCTGATGATGCGTACAGGGAACTTGAGGAAAATGTAAGCTTATCCCTCTAACAGATACTGTTATGTTTGTTTGAAGCAGAGAGTTTAGACATCTGGAAGTGATCAAATGGTTTTACTGCATATCACTATATATAATACTATCACTATATAAGTTTATAAACAATTTGTTAAGAACTTTTTTTTCTTTTTTTTTTACTGCAGGTGTACATGACTGCAGGGAAGTCCTATGAAGTGGCAAAAAAGCTGCAAAAGATTGAGCAGAATGCCAAGAATCACTATGGTGGCCCATTAACTGATTCAGAACTCTCTGAACTGGAAGACCAAGTTGCTTTGGCTGTTGCCAAAGTTCAAGGCACAGAAAGTGAAGTAAGCATCAATTTGAAAACATTTTTTGTCTAGAATTGACGTGGCTTTATATCAGCCATGCATCTCTCTGTCTGACTGTTTGTGCAGCTATTTGTTTTGTCTGCCTTCTTGTCCAGCCGTCTGTCCATCTCTGTCTGTTTGCCCCCACACAGAAAGAACCTATATACACATGTTTTATTATTGGTTTTGAAATAGGTTTTTAATATATGTGACATAAAATTGGCCGTTTCCCTATATTATATATATGTATATGTACATGTATGCACATATGTGTGAAGTTTCACAAACTAATTTAGAGAGGAGCACGTGATATGATCGACTACAGCTGATCCTTATCACTAATCATTAGCTTGCCTATCAGATCATTCCAAAACTACTATAAATATCCTGCCTAAATCTCATTCCCTATCTTCGTTTTTGGAACCCCCCCCCCCCACCCTTCTCCCTCTTCCTCATTTCTATGATCGGGTGACACGGTGGCTCAGCGGTCGGCGCTGCTGCCTCACAGCTGGAAGGCCAAAGGTTCAATTGAACCAGTCGGCAGTCTCTGCGTGGAGTTTGCATGTTCTCCCCATGTTCGCGTGGGTTTTCCCCGTGTACTCTGGTTTCCTCCCACAGTCAAAAAAACATGTAAATAAATGTACCATAATAACAGTCACAAGCACTTTAAGCATACATACTGAATCAATTCTCAGTGTATAAAAAAACAAACAAAAACACACACACACACACACACACACAAACTGGGGGCTCTCGAGAAATACCTGATCTCATATCCCTCCTAATGCTCTTTGACCAGGCGGGAACCTTGGGCTCATCTATCTCCGAGCTCAGGGTTCTCTCCCGGGACAGCATGCCAAACCTGGTATCATAGTTGAGCATTATCTAAGTGTGAAATCTTGAAGTACATATATACGTGCATACATGTACCTATATACGTGCATATATATATGTGTACATATATGCACATATATGTTCACCTATATTCATTCATTTTCTTTTCGGCTTAGTCCCTTTATTAATCTGGGGTCGCCACAGCGGAATAAACCGGCAACTTATCCAGCATATGTTTTATGCAGCGGATGCCCTTCCAGCTGCAACCCATCACTGGGAAATATCCATACCCACTCATTCACACTCATACACTACGGCCAATTTAGCTTACCCAATTCACCTATACTGCACCTGGAGGAAACCCACAAGAACACGGGGAGAACATGCAAACTCCACACAGAAACGCCAACTGATATGTGGATATAAAGAAGCAATACAGGAGACCTATATGGCCTTTATATGCACATATATACACCTCAATTTTGTGGCATATATACACATATATGCAGCATATATATTATCTTATATGTGCATATATACTGCATATAGGTTTCATATATGTGCATATTTCCTCATAAAGATTCTTTCCATGTGGGCCATCCTGTCCATAGTTTATTAAAAGTGTAACGTGTAGTTTATTTGCGTTACAAGTACATTGCAAATAAATTATGAGTGTGTATTTATAGCATAAATGTATATGTTTCTGAGTAAAAATATGCTGAATAATAACTCCAGCTTATTCCAAATTGGCTTTCACTTCATTAACAAACTATCTCTAGTGATTTTTATATATATTTTTATTGCAAAGCATACTTGCGACATAACACTATACTATGAGTTAACTAACTGTATTGCTATATACAACTACTAGTGGTTTAGTGAAAGCTTCCTCACTCGTGGCCTATTGGTTAAAGATTCAGAATTATAATTCAAAGGTTGCATGTTCGAGTCAGCACTCCCAGTTTGTGTGTGTGTGGTTTTATTGATTAAATGCAGTGGCCAAATTCCTGAGCATGGGTAAAAGTTTACAAACAAATTATTTTACCGCAAGTATTACCAAAATATACTACTATGTACTGCTTTTACACTTATAGTACACTTAAAATTATACTTATACTGTATTAACCTTATTCTTCAATGGGTTTAGGACTTCCGAATCAGTCCCCTATAGGACAAGTGTGTTCATTACTATGGGTAAAACGAAGAATAATGTAATAAAATATCAGTTTGCAACATCAAGCAGCATAACGAGCTGTTTTTACTATCTAAAAATCCATGGAAGTAAATGAGACCGGAAGTCTCGACCCAAAAAGATTCTAATTCATATGTGAAGGTCAATATACTAAAAATGGGCCAATTTAGTCCCAAGATGTATTTAAATATTATACTTACAAGTATACTACTAATACATACAGAGATTAATGCATGAAGCATACTTAAAATATACTTCTTCATATTCTACTATAAAATTAACTTGAAGTACATGGTACTTCTTTTTCGTAAGGGTGTCCATCCATTTGTCTCTCTGCGGTGGGTGTGACTCTTCTAAGTAGGATTCAATCCTGGATTAACATCTATGTTGATCCTGGAACATCATTTTTGTTCGAAAATGTAATTAATACCCAATCCCCACCCCTAAACCCAACCCTAACTGTAAATTATTCCTAAAATAAAGCAGGAATAACAGTTTGTATAACAATCATGTAGAAGAACATAACCCTAACTCTAAGCTTTAAGGGGTCGCACACCAGATGCGCCGCTTGGTGATGCGCTGCACCATGCATTTTAGAATTCTAAACATAAGTTTCTATCAGGGTACGCACACCGCCGCCGCAAGTCGACGGCTGTCCAGCCATGACTCAGGACACTGTTCATATTTCTGCCATGCCACAGAGCACCATCTGAATAGTTTCATTTTAAATAACATGCGATTGTGCGCGTCTGGTGTGCAATACTTCAGTAATACTTCAGCAACTGTCATGTGCGCGGCGTTTCACTGCGCATCCGGTGTGCGACCTGCTTAAGCTCAACAAACTCTAAACGTAACCCTTAATTCTGATTGGCTGATTGGAATGTTGTTCCAGAATCAACATGTCCTAATTGGTGAAATCACGCTAACCATCTATCTGCAGTGTACTAGCTATGTACTCGAGTAAAAGGTCTGTCTATCTCTCCATTTATTTAACTTCTGTCTTTTATTAATCTATCAGGTCTCGGATATTGAGAGCAAGATAGCCACCCTAAGTGGAAAAGGATTATCAATTGATAAAGCTAAGAAAAAGGTGAACTGAACAAACATATTTTTTAAATAATGAAATTTTAAATCTCTGTTTACTTTCAGATTTGCAACTCACTATATCTTTTGTGAACATTCACTTTCAGGCAGTGAGTATGCAACAAAAAAGGAAGTTTCCCCAAGATTTTTCTTCAAGCAGAGTGCACTTTTAAGTGAAAACAGGACATCACTTCTCTGTTGCTGTTACTTCTGTGTTTATCCCTTTAGACCTTTGTCAATCTATTCACACTTGCCACCTACATCCATCCATTCATTTACCCAAAGGATGTACTGAATCATGAATGTATCATCAATACATTACAAGTCTTGATAATTATGTCTAAACTGGCTTACATATTTCCTGAGTAAAGATATGTGTCCCAGTGTTATTTAGAAATATGCTTTATGTAATTTTGGTGTTTGAGTAAATAATATCAGCCAACCCAACTAAAACCATTAAGAGATATGACACGCAAACATTTCTGCAAAGAAAAAAATAGGATTCATTTTTATTAATTTCTATTACATTTCTACCCTATTTCTTTGCCATCTTTGTTTCTCTGTTTTTCATTTCCAGCTTTGACATTTTAATAATAAAGGTATTGCAAATAATTACTTATTCTTTCCACAAAAAAACACTAAACAGTGAATCATATTATAAATGTTTTGAAATGCGAAAATTCTTGTACTCCAGGGAAAGACCACCTTTAACCAATTACTTTAATTTTTCCCCATTATCTGGCTTATCTTTTGCTGAACATAAACAGATGTTTCTAACACGTATCATGCAAAAGAATTACATTTATTATGCAAATAATGCTATCAATTAGCATTCTGATAATATCTCAAGGCAATAATTCCTTCACTACTGCTTCTAAATGGTCAAGCTGCAGACAAGGAATTATACTGTCTTAGAAATGTACTTTATAATTATATACTTTGAAGGATACAGCAAATAAACTTTAACATTTTTTTTACTGTATGTATAGTTGTAAGTCCTCTTTAAGTGAACTTAACATCATACAGTATATATACAATGCTCAGCATAAATGATTACATCCCCTTTTAAAAATGTATATTTTTATCCACTTCTCAGTGACTATAGCCAATAATCTTTGGTGCATTTAAACAAAACACTTTTTATTAAACAGTTATTATATCCATTAAGATATTGGTCACCTAATGTTTTAAGCAAGATACTCTTACTTACTCCCAGGGCCATGTTATATCAAAGTTTATATTTAGCCGCACCAAATTGGTGTTTCATAACATTTAGTTTTTACGAGGTGGGTTGTTAGCCCAATGCTCAACCCCCAACCTGGAGGACCAGGACATACACACATACACTATGGATAATTTAGCTTACCCACTTCACCTAAAGCACATGTCTTTGGACTGTGGAAACTGGAGCACCCGGAGGAAACCCACACGAACACGGGGGAGAACATGCAAACTCGAACCAGCGACCTCCTTGCTATGAGGTGACAGCGTGGGGGAGAACATGCAAACTCAAACCAGCGACCTTCTTGCTGTGAGGTGACAGTGCTACCCACTGCGCCATTGTGTCGCCCAGGAGTAGAAAGATAATACATTTAATTGAGTTATTGCAAAAAAATATATATATAATAATAATAATAATAAGTTACAAACTGCAAACTTTCAACTAAAATTTTATCTTTTTTATGTTTCTCTTGATTTTTCCTGTTTATTAAAATTATATGTTCCCCAACATATGAATTTGGGTGTACAAATTTTCGGACTGTATTTTTTTTTCTTTTCTTTCTGTGAGGTTTTGTTAGATTAGTTCCAGCTTTTGCTTTGGTCCTGACTAATCTAATGTACATACACAAATATATTATTGTACAGCATCCTATAGAAAATATTTAATAAGAAATTAAATAATTGAAAAGAGAGATCTGTGAGGGGTGTACTCATTTATGCTAAGCACTGTAGTTGACTAATATTGTGCCCTTTCATTCCACTGGATTAAAAAAAATTCAATAAACTTAATATGTAATATACTTGGTGTTACAGCAATATATTAAGGTATAAAATAAACACAGAAGTATACAATACTTAATTATATCTTGACAAAAAAGCATAGAATTCATTTCTTAAATTAATTAATTAATTTCTTAATTACTGTCTGTATAAAGTATATGCAAGTGAAATGTTGAGTATGTTTCTCAGAAGCATATTATGATACTTTAAATTACATTTAAGTGTACTTATACTGACAGCACATTTGGCCTATACTCTTTTGATCAATACACATTTAAAAATAATTAAGTGTTCTATAGCTATAGCTGTGTTTACTCCATTACTTATCAACATATTACAATAGTAATACATAATACTTATTAATCTTATTAAATATTGTTTTCACCCAGTACGGTGAAAAAATATTCTGCTTAATTAGTAAACCATGTTAAGCTAACCGATGTTAAGAACACTTACAATTGTTCTTACAAAATAAAAAAACTTGTAGCTTACTTATTGTATACTTCAGCAAATAATTTCATAAACTAAAAAAGGTTTTAATTATTGAACTAGTAAACCTATACGTTCACTTGTAGTATAGTTGCATTACAAATGAAAAACAAAAACGCAGTAAAAGAATTGCACATATACTACTTTAAATGGGTGGTCCACTACGATATCATATTTTAAACTTTAGTTGATGTGTAATGTAGCTGTGTGAACATAAACAACATCTCTGAATGTAAAATGCTCAAAGTTCAATGCAAGGGAGATTTTTTGGCTTTTATAGAGTTAGCTTAGCAAAGCCTACAGCAAACGAATTTGGGGACTACAAAAAGTACATCCGGGCTAGTGAGATCATAAACGCTTCAGGACGGGGCGTTAAAATATTTGTATTTGTTAAAGTTTATCTATTAAATGCACAGTTTCTAGCGTTAACTGTATGTTGTAGTGAGGTTAACAAGGATGTAAACAACGGGAAATGCTGTTTGGCACCGCTAATAATTTAGCTACAAATTCATATTTATCAGTCAAACCGCTGTAAACAGCCACAATCTTCATCATCACGTGCAGTGTCTCTCTATGCGTCTCTCTAATTATGCGGCAGCTTTCCGTGCGTTATACATCTCAAATAACAAACTCGCAAAAGATATGAGAACGTTTCATATTACTTACACATTCCGAATATATGTGAAAGACACTTGTCAGATTTTATTTTAGAGAGCAGGAGTGACCTGTGCTCTTCATTTTCTGTCTGATTCAGGCTGCTAACAGCTTCTCTGTTTATACGGTGCTAACGCGCGTGCTTGTAGGGGCGTGACGTGGTGACACGGAGCTGATCCGCGAATCACAGCACATTACCACTGATTGGTAGCTGATCAGAGTCTCTTGAGAGCGGGCCTTTCGAAGCAACTAGGCAATATGACGTTCATGTTAGCTGAGTAGCTGTATATAATCATAGTAAGATATATGAAAAAATAACGTGATTTTCTACAAGTGAAGCATGAGCAAGCCTTAAAAATACACCGGACCACCCCTTTAAAGGTATACCTTTTAAAACTTCATTCATTCATTCATTTTCATTTCGGCTTAGTCCCTTTATTAATCTGGGGACGCCACAGCGGAATGAACCGCCAACTTATCCAGCATATGTTTTACGCAGCGAATGCCCTTTCAGCTGCAACCCATCACTGGGAAACATCCACACACACCCATTCACACACATACACTACAGACCATTTATCCTACGCAATTCACCTATACCGCATGTCTTTGGACTTGTAGGGGAAACCGGAGCACCCGGAGGAAACCCACGCCAACACGGGGAGAACATGCAAACTCCACACAGAAACGCCAACTGACCCAGCCGAGGCTCGAACCAGCAACTTTCTTGCTGTGAGGTGAACGTGCTACCCACTGCGCCACCGTGAGGCCCCTTTTAAAACTTAAGAGTGTAAAAATATATAATTTAGTCCCAAACAGTGCTGAAATGGTATTATATATTATACATTGATTATTACGCTAATCAAAAACGATACTTTCAGTAAAATATATTAAACTCTTATAAGATTACAAATATCCTTTGTTGTGTAAGGAAAACTTTGTACATTTGCATCCACTTTAAAGTTATAGTTTTTCTCAGTTGCAAAACAGAGGCCAAGGATGTAATACGGGTACGATAGCCCATAATCGTGTTGGCTTTACAACTGTTTTGAGAAATACGCATACTTCTTTGCAAATATTAATGATGATTTAAATAGTGCATCAAATGATTTGAGAGAGAAAAAAAATTGACTGTAGAGGATTTTGCTGCACTCTAGTGGAGATAAACGGATACTAAACGGAATGCATTATAATAAATAAATAAATAAATAAATGTACACGTTTGGCCAGAAGAATAATGATCGTGCCCAACAGAGCCTGGTTTCTCTCGAGGTTTTTTTTCCCTTCACTTCGTCAATTGGTGAAGTTTTTTTCCTCGCCACTGTTGCCACTGTTGCCACTGGCCTGCTCGGATCGAGACTTGTGCTGCGCTTCGGTGGATTTGCTCTTCCGTGTTTGAACATTCACCAGTGAAACTTAAACCACACTGAACTGAACTGAACTGAATTGAACTAAACTGAACTTCAGCTCTGAAATCTGGACTTTACTAGAACATGTTAAGCTGCTTTGACACAATCTACACTGTAAAAAGCGATATATAAATAAACTTGAATTGAACTAAACATATATATGTGTGTGTGTGTGTGTGTGTGTGTGTGTGTGTGTACAGCAGCAACAACAAGATTAATATAATATAATAATAATTATTAATTTTAATAATAAAAAGTAACAGCTTAATAACAGAAGTACAGTTGCTAAACTAATTTTTAAGGTTATTTTTTGCAACTTTATTTCTAAAAAGCCTGCCTTTTTAAACGAAAATGATCATAAATAGAGATGTAGTTGTCTAATAAAGCCTCTTGATGGAGCTAATGCACCGGTCCAGACTGCAAAATTGATCTAATGAAACAAGATGTACAGGCAGAAAGACAGACAGACAGACAGACAGGACAGACAGACAGACAGACAGACAGACAGATAGATAGATAGATAGATAGATAGATAAATAGATAGATAGATAGA
>CAIGQW010055671.1:8237948-8251708 GCA_903798125.1 Danio choprae | reverse complement strand
AGATAGATAGATAGATAGATAAATAGATAGATAGATAGATAGATAGAATTAGACAACTTGTCATTTAATGATAGTAGGGGTTAATAATTAAAATAAAAAGGTCAGGCCCCGCCCACAGACCCGCCCACTCTCCTCGCAGCGTCCAGCAGCACAGGCTGAAATCAGAGCGTGTCACTGGGATCCCAGGGCCGCTCATCATCCGGGTTCGCTTTGCCCTAGAAACAAACGCCGTTCTGGACTGACGACTTTTATTCTTCATTCCTCTGGTTTGACGTTACATCGAACTGTTGGACGGGATATTAAGGGATGACCGGTTCCTTCCTCAGGAGTGCCTGTGATCTATCGGGCTCACGTCGCATCAGCAAACTGTCATTTCCCATCCTATCCGTGATGTTTTGACAGATCGATGTGTCGTTTGAATGTGCAACAGGCTCCCGCCATATATTTATGCGGATTACGGAGACGACGGGGCATCAGAGGAAAGATGTGTCCTATTGCTCTACATCTTTTAGCTAGTGGTTACAGCATAACCATTTATTAATGCTGTTCATTAACGACCATGCCACTTTGACGGGTGATATTTGATCTGCACGCAACTGAACATCACTTCAGTCATTTTTTTGTTTGTAGAGATTTGTGTCAGAAGATAAGGGGATTTTAAATGGCATCTCAAGTAACGGGGAGGAAAAGAATTCCCAACCGGGAGAAACTATCGGCGGAGGATGATGCTCTCAGTCAAATAGCACGAGAGGTAAGATGAATATTAATATTTCACGTGTCAGCTCTGTCATGCTGCGCAAAATGTCTCCCTTTCACAAGTATACTGGAGTTCTTAAAACGCAAGTCTAAGAGAAGCCCTTGCTGAATAATGAAAGGTTTTATTGTCGGCTGTGCTGCTGTGTCCAGATTGCAGTATGGAAAAACGAGCACGGATACGATGACGCACGTGTCCTTTAATAATGTGAATGGGAAACATTTCGCTCCCTCCTCCTTTCTCAATTATTAGGCGCTCGTGAATGACAAAAACACATTATTCGTCGCAGTCTAAATAAGGCCATTGTTGCTTGCATGACCTACATGACTGCAAGACTGAAAATCCTCTGTTAATGGGTTAATTATAGAGCAAGCACCTCTATTAAAAAGAGCGTTAGTGCAAGAGCTACATCATCTCGGTTTTTGGATACCTGCGCAGCTGCGTGACGTCATGAAGCGAAGATCAAACGGGAAAGCGAAGGAGAAGGTCCCAGACTGCTGACGTCAGAAGCTGCTCTGATGCGGCACATCACACCCAACAAATGGCCCAAATACCCATAGGGACGTATTTTAAAATACACAGAGCTCAAATTGTGCTGATCACTTAAATACTCCACCACATGTGGAGTCCTGAAATCGTTCGGTTTTCAGTTTTTAATCCAAAGCAGACATAGGTTTATTTTTGAAGGGAGAACGTGTGCCATAAATGCAGAAAATAAATGGTGCAGGGTTTTAGTCAAGCTTGTTATTTTTTCTACTCGTCTATAACTGAGCCTTGATTATTATTATTGGATACCGCTATAATTGTTAATGTCATATCTTTCAAAAGATGTTCCATGTTAAATGTCAGATGTTTGTGTTTACTGCCAGTTAGTCCTTTACACAAATATTCAGGTTTTCAGGTTCACCTAAATACGTCTGTGGACCTTTTGGGTCAACTGACCACATCTGGAAAGCATTATCTCACTGAAGAATTCACACACACACATATACACACACGCGCGCACACACACACACACACACACACACACACACACAATTTTATAAATGAAGGTTCATTGCCAATAGGTTCCATGAACAAACGTTAACATCCATGAAACTTTGCCATTGCACGAAAGGTTAGTGTTGTAATCAAGACCACCTCAACTGAAACAAGACCTACAGTATAGACAAAACAAGACTTATGCCAGTGTGTGTGAAAAATGAAAGAATGTTTTTTTCAAGAAAAATTATTTAGGCCTTGAGACCAAGACCAAAACAAGGCATAATACAGATTTAGGTATAACATTCATTCATTCATTTTCTTTTTGGCTTAGTCCCTTTATTAATCTGGGGTCGCCACAGCGGAATGAACCGGCAACTTATCCAGCATATGTTTTACGCAGCGGATGCCCTTCCAGCTGCAACCCATCACTGGGAAACATCCATTCACACACATACACTACGGACAATTTAGCTTACCCAATTCACCTATAAAGCATGTCTTTGGACTTGTGGGGGAAACCGGAGCACCTGGAGGAAACCCACGTGAACACGGGGAGAACATGCAAACTCCACTCAGAAATGCCAGCCGAGGCTTGAACCTGCGACCTTCTTGCTATGAGGCGATCGTTCTACCAACTGCGCCACCGTGACGCCCCTTGAAGTAATATATTGTCTGTAAATAAATAATAAACTGCCAGTACTTTTCGGTTATTTTACAGACTTAATGTTCTATATATTATTTCTTATACAAATGCAAATTGTTAATTTTCGATGCTTTTGGGAAACAATAAACTGGATTCACTGGATCCACTCACAACAGTACACTGAAGAATATCAATGATTTACATTTCCCATTACTGTAATTGATGGAAAATTATTTTTTTTTATATTTAATCCTTTTTGTTTTTAGTGGAATAAATAATGCTTGGGTGAACTAATCTTAATAATGTGTATCCAACCCTTGTGTTTGACAGAAGAGGCACAGTCACCTAGCAACTTATAATACAGCTCTGTTTAGACATGAATTAGGTGTGCAGTCTTATATGGAGTCAGGCCACAAGGCCAGCTATGTAGGACTTAGAAGGTTTATCAGTAATGATTATATTCACGATCCCTGCCAGCTGAGCTGTTTTTATACACCAGGCATTAGGGAACAGCCAAGCCAAGGAAAAGCATTACAGAACAGCCAAAGAAACTCAATCACTTTTCTATCCCCTGTTTGTTCACTGCTGAAACGGGGCTGGGGTGTAGACTGTTTTAATGTGATCAGAATGGAGTTAGTTAGTCATTGCCATGACAATCATGTGAACGTCCTTCCAAAGTCTTTCCCACCCTTTTTATAGTTGATTCAGTGTTTTTATTTATCCTAAGCAAGGACTGTTATATTATGTTAATAGGCTGTGCAGCATGCAGCTCAAATGGCTTGCTTTCACGTTCTAATGTGCAGTGATGGTTAGGTCTGCTCATCACATTAGTGTCAGTAAAACAGTATATACTAGAGTAGGGGAATAGGGAGCTCTAAGGTTGTTTATTGGACCCAGGGGAAAAGGATCTGCCCATAAAAAACTATGCCCTGTCAATTTGCGATGATCATCCTTTTTCTTATGCCCCAGCTGAGCAACATAGCCAGTGCAAAAAAATAATGCATTTTCTTCTGAAAATTACTGACCAGTTCTGAATGTCAATAACATTTTAATTGACATAAGCAAACATCCATTTTGTTTTTCATTATGAGTCTCAACAAAAAGACTCTGATGTTTATTTTTTGCAAACATTTTATAGACCCATCATTTTGGGCAGAAATGCATGATTAATTGCATGATGATGTAAGTAGAATCATATGAATGACATCTTATCCATGAGCAATATCATTCAATATACATATACAGTATCCTTGTTATATATTATCAAAGATTTAAAATGTGTTAATTTTATTTTATGCAAATGCACACCTATATAAATTCACTCCAGTCATCTTAGAATAAAGAGCTCTTTTTAAATAGAACAAAAAAACTTCTGGCAAAAATATTTTCCAATGGCGTTGTGTATTGCTCATCTGATATTGTGCAATCCTTGATTTGATTTTGTTACAAATTATTTGACACTGACACAAGTTGAGTTGATTCTTTGATTTTGCTTGAAGTGTATTGGGGCTTTCATTTGATTTAGTTGCACAGAAGCAGAAATCATCTCACCATCTTATTTTAACGTTTACCTCAGTCACAGCATGTGGAGTCCATTGGAACTTTGGACTTCATTCACATTAGTCTCTTTTTCCACTAACTGCACTTGTATTTTCCGATTTCTGAGACAGGAAGCAGAAAGCCTTTAAGGCTGTATGTCTTAGGCTTTGTTCCAAATGGCACTTCTGACATGCACTTATGGTCTTGCAGACTTGCCATGGCTCGTGTGACTGTGAGACTGTAGAACATCCCATTGGATATTTTAGGGTTCTCACAACCGCTCTTTTCAGAGGCACTGATGGAGGCAGCAGCTAACCTTTACAGGACAGTTTATGTGGTAATACATCACTAAAGTGCAGACTTGGAGGTTCACTGCAAACTTTTGAAATGTGGAACCTTTTGAAGGTTTTTGAAAATGAATAATGAAGACAGGGTTTAGTGCTTGGGTACTTTATGACCACCCCTACCTTAGAGCAATAAGTGCACCTGGCAAATGATGGTGCTGCAGGTGCAGTTAATAGAGCCGCATAGCATATATACTACCCAACACTTGTCTTTCGGTCAGTAGAGTGTTCAGTGTCAGAATGAGAAAAGCTGCCAATTTATCTGACTTTTGTAGTGGATGAATTTTGATGTCCTGGCACTTCGAAACTTTTGTGGGAGTAGCAGTAGAAAGTAAATATCAGAGGTGCTGCACGCATATATGACAAAAAAACAAATCATCATCCAGCTGCATGTCGTTCACAGCACAAATAGTCACACAAAGCAGAGACTATCATGCACTGTTTAAGGCATATTAAAATGACCAAAACAAATTTCAGATGTTTTACGATGTGATCGGCCCGCTGGTTTGTCCATTAATGCTGTCCATCGGACCCATTTTTATCATCACATAATCTCTTATAACAAAATCACATTACTTTTTAATGTGCATACTTAAAATTATTCTGTAGAAGAGTTTTCATCATAGTTTATGCACATTCTTTCTTCATTCATTCATTTTCTTTTCGGCTTAGTCCTTTTATTAATCTGGGGTTGCCACAGCGGAATGAACCGCCAATTTATCCAGCATATGTTTTACACAGCGGATGCCCTTCCAGCTGCAACCCATCTCTGGGAAACATCCACACACACTCATTCACACACATACGCTACGGACAATTTAGCCTACCCAATTCACCTATACCGCATGTCTTTGGACTTGTGGGGGAAACTGGAGCACCCGGAGGAAACCCACGCAAACATGGGGAGAACATGCAAACTCCACACAGAAATGCCAACTGACCCAGCCGAGGCTCGAACCAGCAACCTTCTTGCTGTGAGGCGAGAGCGCTATCCACTGCGCCACCGTGCTGCCCTACATTCTTTCTTATTGGATAAAAAATTTATCCTACTCAGTTGTTCACATACGTTTTTTATGCACATTTTAAACATGTATGCAAATCTTGGCATGTTTTTATCATACATGTTTATGCGATAATCCAAAATGTGCATAAAAATAGGTGGATGGAGACATAGCTAGTGACTGCAGGGCCACAGTGCAACAAATCACCAGGAGCTACAACAGTGGTGACCAGGGCAATGTGTCATAGCACACAGTTCATCAGAGGTCCATAGAAGATGACCTGCATAGAAGATGACCCTGCTGTGTTCACAAAAGCTAACTGCACATCCTCCCTAAGTTTAGACCATGTAGAACTGAACGAAAGCCACTTGTTCTAATGAATTAAGACTCCTGGTTAATCTGAGGGTGAATATGAATATGATGTTGGTGTTACACTGTGGACAGTGTTTCTTTGCCCACTTTAGACCCCACTGCCTCAAATAGTACAATTTCTGACAGTTGTCAGGTATCTGACATCTATGTGGAACCAGTGCACCCATTCCAGGCCACTGTGTTTTCTGTCAATGATGACCTTGCCACAAAGCCATAATCATCAAGGAGAGGTACAAGGGACATTCTATTGAGTTTGTCTTTATGCCTTGGCCTCCAAATTCACCTGACATGAACCCAATCAAACATTTGAGGTTTGCCTTGGTAAAGTGGGTTAGCACTACATAAACACCACATAATGTGCAGGAACTAATGGACCAACTTAGATACACATTAATTTAATGACATCTCTGTTAATTTGTAGGGTTCAATATGCAGTTGACTCGCCACAAAGTTTATTAGTGTGTTCATGGGATTTTTTGACTATTATTCTAGAAGCGCATTTGTAAGGTCAGGTACTGATGTTAAAGAAGAAGGCCAGTCTCTGCTCATCCCAGACATGTTCTGCAGGGTTGAGATCAGGACTCTGTGTGGGCCAGTCAAGTTCCTCCACACCAAACTTACTCATCCATGTCTTTATGGACTTGGAACAGAAAGGGGCCAACCCCAAACTATTTCCACGTAGTTGGAAGCATAACATGGTCCAAAATGTATGGGTATGCTGAAGCAGAGAGTTCCCTTCACCAGAACCAAACCTTTTTTCTGGCAACCACCAAACCTAGACTGATTGGCATACAAAGAAGCATGATTCGTCACTCCAGAAAACACATCTCCATTGCTCTAAAGTTCAGTGGATGGATTTTGTGGATGGAAAGGTGTGGTTTTTGGCACATGGGGATTTCATCTAACCTTGTAGTAGAAGAGTGTTTAGCCTCTGCCCTGCTGCAGCAACAGATTGGCCAGCGACCACCTACTGACCCGCATCCTTTAAGCCTCACCACAACATCCTGTGCTAATTGGTCCTACAGGAGCCTCACTATGGTGCATCATTTTGGCTGCTTTCATTGAAACTCCACAGATGTCTGAAATGTATTCCCTTTCAGTGCTACCGATGACAGTTTCAGAGAGAAAGACCTCCAGTGCAAAGTGCCAGGAATGCAGAGGCAGTTATTCTGTTAGTCATGCAGGTCATATATCAGCTTATTCTGCTTTCTGTGTTGCATTTGGAGGCAGAGCTGATGTTGTAGGCCATTGCGAGTGTGTGAGGGGGGGGGGGGTTGCGTTGCAGTAAGCCTCTGATTAAGTTGCTGGGTAGACTGAGGTGAGGAACAGACAGGAAGTGATGCGTTCTGGGCCTGCATTGCGCTCTAAAAGCAGATTAGTCTGGAGCTGCTGTCCATGACCGACTAATCTCCTGCACTGTCACCTAGAAAACAAAAACAACTCATTCACTGTAATTGTGTTTTACATTTACTGAGTGTCACTGTCAAAACAGTTTATGTGAGGAGTGTCATATAATTGTTTAAGCATAGTTCATTTGGACCTAATTCAACACCTAACTCACTAAACACTGTTTTGCTAATCAGATAACACCACAAATAAATTTCATGAAACTTCAAACGTGGTTGCATTGATTCAACTGTTTTTTTTCTCTGTTCATCTCTGTGAAGCTACTTTGATTCAACCTGTATTGTATAAAGCATTATAGGAATAAAAAGGGATTTGCTTTGAGTTAGATGCAATTTGCAATATGAAATTTCCCATCTTGCAGGCCAGTTCGAAGGGTTTATCTAACAAACATAGTCTCTGATGCTCAACCTGACTACCCGCATACTCTGTTTTTTGAAAACTGCAGATGATATGCTCAGCATATATAGAGTCAAGCCCGAAATTATTCATACCCCTGGCAAATTCTGACTCAATGTTTTTGTTTCCAAATTGATGCCTCTTGTACATTGTCTTATTATCTTTTGGCAGAAGCCTGTCATTTCTGTTTTGGATTAATTGTTAAATCCAATAAATTAAAAAAATATTTTTACCATTATTTAAAAAAAAAAAAACAATATGCAGGAAAATGTGTTATATTTAATAACAATGGTCACAGGTTAGTTCATGTTGTAAAAAAGTAATGAATAAAATTGATTTAAATATTTAATGCATTTTTATAATAAAATAACAACTCACCGGTCACTTTATTAGGTGCACCTGTCCAACTGCTCGTTAACGCAAACTTCGTTAACGCAAACTAATTAGCCAATCACATGGCAGCAACTCTGTGCATTTAGACATCTGCTGCAGTTCAAACCGAGCATCAGAATGTGGAAGAAAGGTGATTTAAGTGACTTTGAACGTGGCATGGTTGCTGGTGCCAGACAGGCTGGGAATTTCAGAAACTGCTGATCTACTGGTATTTTCATGCACAACCATCTCTAGGGTTTACAGAGAATGGTCCGAAAAAGAGAAAATATCCAGTGAGTGGCAATTCAGTGGGCACAAATGCCTTGTTGATGCCAGAGGTCAGAGGTGAATGACCAGACTGGTTCGAGCTAATAGAAAGGCAACAGTAACTCAAATAACCTCTCATTACACCTAGATATGCAGAAGACCATCAATATGCACAACATGTCAAACCTTGAGGCGGATGGGCTACAGCAGCAGAAGACCACACCAGCTGCCACTCATGTCAGCTAAGAACAGGAAACTGAGGCTACAATTTGCACAGGCGCGCCAAAAATAGAAGATTGGAAAAACGTTGCCTGGTCTAATGAATCTTGATTTCTACTTCGGCATTCGGATGGTAGGGTCAGAATTTGGAAAAAAAATGTTGCCTGGTTTGATGAGTCTCGATTTTTTTCTGCGACATTCGGATGGTAGGATCAGAATTTGGTGTCAGTGACATGAAAGCATGGATCCATCCTGCCTTGTATCAATGGTTCAGGCTGGTGGTGGTGGTGTAATGGTGTGTAGGATATTTTCTTGGCACACTTTGGGCTCGTTAGTACCAATTGAGCATTGTGTCAATGCCACAGCCTACCTGAGTATTGTTGCTGACCATGTCCATCCCTTTATGACCACAGTGTACCCATCGTCTGATGGCTACTTCCAGCAGGATAACACACCATGTCATAAAATGTGAATAATCTCAGACTGGTTTCTTGAACATGACAATGAGTTCACTGTACTCAAATGGCCTACACAGTCACCAGATCTCAATCCAATAGAGCACCTTTGGGATGTGGTGTAACGGGAGGTTCGCATCATGAATGTGCAGTTGACAAATCTGCAGCAACTGCGTGATGCTATCATGTCAATAGGGACCAAAATCTCTGAGAAATATTTCTAGTACCTTGTTGAATCTATGGGCGAGAAGGTCGCTGGTTCGAGCCTCGGCTGAGTCAGTTGGCGTTTTTGTGTGGAGTTTGCATGTTCTCCCTGTGTTGGCGTGGGTTTCCTCCGGGTGCTCCGGTTTCCCCCACAAGTCCAAAGACATGCGGTATAGGTGAATTGGGTAAGCTAAATTGTCTGTAGTGTATGAGTGTGAATGGGTGTGTATGGATGTTTCCCAGAAATGGGTTGCAGCTGGAAGGGCATCCGCTGCGTAAAACATATGCTGGATAAGTTGGCGGTTCATTCCGCTGTGGCGACCCCAGATTAATAAAGGGACTAAGCCGAAATGAAAATGAATGAATGAATGTTGAATCTATGCCACAAAGGATTAAGGCAGTTCTGAATGCAAAAGGAGGTCCAACCCGGTACTAGTAGGGTGTACCTAATAAAGTGGCAGATGAGTGTATATGATACCAATTATAGCTAGAGCTCTACAATCTGTACTGCTGACTCACTCCATCTCCAGTCCATGAAAACACACTCAGATTTGTGATCCGGGTGAAGTGTGAGTCAGCATACTTGATATTCAAATTAGCCCCTCTGCAAGTCTGTGGAGGAGGAGGAATGCTCTTGTTGTTTGTTCCATCAGTCCCTATGCAAAGTTCATTTTGGAGTCTTGCCCTGAGCCACATATGTTAAATATGGCTGTAAGGTGCAGACTTGTTTGCTTTGGAGTCTAATACTATGTTTGTTCTGGTCTCCAAAGTCACTGGGAGTGTAAGTTCAAATGTACTGGGCCTGAACCATAAATGCCTACTGTATTTCTTCCATGTGGACTATATATTGCTTGGAGCTTTCTACAAATAGATCAGGAATATATCGAGGTTGTGTGATTTTGTTATTGGATTGTCTAATTGAAAGTGAGTCTATTCTGAGTTAGGCTGTCAGGAGCAGATAAAGTTAATTCACATGTGGTTGCAAAATATATTTAGGAGTTCCACTGCGCAATTTGAATAATTTATACCTCCTTCTTAGGCCTCTGTGAATAATTGGATGTGATTTGCACATGCAAATATATGCATAAACAAATGCACAGTGCACATCCTACAGTCTGTGGCAAATACAGGCTCTGCTCGTTAAATGCAAGTATTCAAATGTATTTCTCTTTATCTTTGAAGATTAATTTCTATTTGTGTGGACTGACAGATATTTTGCTTAAAGGTTTAGTTAGTAGTATATACCCAAAATGTAAAAAAATTCACACCCTCAACTCAATTCAGTTCAATTAAGTTTGTTTGTATAGTGCTTTTTACAATAATTGTCATTCTAAAGCAGCTTTACAAAAGGTGCACATTATTGCATTACAATCAAAATCATGTCGTTCCAATCCCCTGAGACCTTTATTCATCTTCAGAATATTTTAGAGGATATTTTTTCAGATATTTTAGAGGACATCCATCTATCATATACAACAGTTGTCCTAAGTCTTTCAAAGTCCAGAAAAGGAACTAAAAACATGTCATGTGACTTCAATGGTTCAACTGTAATCATACGAAACTCTTTTGTGTGCATTCGTGATTGATTGATTGATTAAAAATGGTAAAAAACGTCACTGACTCAATGTGTTTGGTTCATATTTAGTTATGTCCTCATTAAAAAACAAGTTCTAAAGAATCATTTGCCTTTGATGATTTGTCCTGTGATATAGGCCTTTAAATAGAACAGCATGACGCTAGCTATGCCAAGGTTGTTCGATTCCCAGGGGAAGCAGGAACAGATAAAACACTTTTAATACAAAACATCTAATAAAACAACATGTGCACCCAAAGTAGACTATGCATTTTACACATGTATTTTGTTTTTGTCATTTCTTTTAGTTTGGCTAGAATAAAAATAAATGAATAAAAATTAAAAGCTGCTAAGGTCAAATGCTATTAGCGTCCTTAAGAAATTAGTATTTTGTTTTGAAATTAGTATTTTGTTTAGTATTTTTTGTTTTAATTTTTTTATTTTGGCTACAGAACAAACCATGGTTGTCCAATCCAATGACTTGCCTAAATAGCTTCATTTGCCTAACCTTATTAAGCTAGGTAAGCCTTTAACACTTTCCCTGCCATTGACAAGATGTCTAACCAGTTAAGAGAAACTGCTTCCCTGCCATTACGAATTGTTACGGCAATTCGTGTTTTAGGCATATTATGGTTGGGGAACCCCAACTGTATGTCCCGAGTGAGGAACATGATGTCACATGATCCAGGGAGTGAATTCTGAGAAAGAGAAAGTAGGATTGTGCGTAAAAAGTTATACAACCATCCTTTGGCTTAAACCCTAACATTACTATACCAGGGCTCGCCACAGCAAAATGATCCGCCTCGTCCATCTGCATGAGGTTAGAAATTTGTTTCACACAAACACACACACACACACACACACACACACACACACACACACACACACACACACACACACACACACACACACACGTTTGTTTTTGTGAAAAGTGGGTACATTACATAGGTTTCCATTCATTTTATACTGTACAAACCGTATAATGTATTGGCCTAACCCCACCCTACCCTAAACCCAACCATCACAGGAGACTGTGTACAGCTTTACTTTCTGAATAAACTCATTCTGTGTGATTTATAAGCTTTTGGAGAAATGAGGACGTCAGTAATGTCCTCATATTTCACCTCCTTTTTGTGATGCATGTGTCATACCTATGTCATTATACAGATTTGTGTCACAAAAACACGTACACACACACACACAAGCTCGCACGTGTGGATACAAACACGCATATGTGTCTGTGTTTGTGTATAAGCGCACATACACACTCGTATAGTGTGACACATGTAAAACATGAACACATGAAGATAGAATAAAATGCTTTTTTGTTTGAAAGCAGAGGGTTGGTTCTTTATTTTGATATATAACATGGTCATATATTCATTCATTCGTTCATTTTCCTTCGGCTTACTCTCTTATTTATTAGGGGTCACCACAGCGGAATGAACCGACAACTATTCCGGCATATGTTTTACACAGCGGATGCCCTTCCAGCCGCAACCCAGTACTGGGAAATATATTCCAAGCCGAAAATATGGCTGATGGCTGTCAAATGTAGGTGAAAATCGTCAAAAATGCTGGCAGTAGCTGTCAACTTAAAAAATATATAAAAAACACGGGCAGTTTCTTGCAAAATAACTATTAAAATGCTATGTACTAAAGTTGCGTTATTAAAAATAAGTTATCAAATTAAATTGCTTGCGGGGAAAAAATTATCTCCATTAAACAGCACATGAGAACTATTTGAAAAATTATTTAAATATCACAGGAGGGCAAATAAAACTGTAAGTAGCAACAATATATCTCAGCAATAGCAAAATGCCAGGTTAAAACAAGACAAACATATATAAAGGATGAAGTATAGTCATACCGTTTTTCTATCAGTGTTCATTGTCACTTTTCTATCAGTGTTTGCTGTCACTTTCAGCTAATGCAATGTATCCTTGCTAAATCATCACTTTAAAACTTTCACAACAGTAGTGGATATAGCGCCGAACTCCCTCATTGCTGTGAGTTCGCAGAGTTCTCTTTCCTGGCACTGAAAGCATCCAGTTCCTTATGGTTCCATAGGGAGGCCTGTGGGGTCCTGACACAGCTGAGGAGGAAAGAAACATCTGTCAGATTCTGCCACGCTCATGCTTGATCTAGGATAGGCACTCTGTCTTCTCCTCACACAACCTCAAATCCCTCTAATAGCAGTGACTGTTTTAACAGAGCAGTGTTTAACGAAACCAGAAACCAAAAATTAAAGCTCAGAATATAGCTTCCCCAGCAAGGGCATGCATCCAAAGAAGAAAACACAGATTGCACTGACAGTAGCCTATTTCTTTCTTCTTCTTTGGTATAGAGTATATCTGAGAGAAGATTTACTGCTTTAGAAATCATTCACGTGTGACACTAGAACGGCTTTCTAACTGTCCCTTTGTGTCCCCTTGCAGTCTTGTTACTTGTTATGTGTCTGAATGGATGTGCAAAAACTACAAACAACAAGAGTGTCAAAATCAATTTAGCTTTTGCTTAGCTTTTTAGCTTTAGGCTCATGCATTCATTTTACACACGCACAAATGCACATTTATGCATTTCAGTTTTATTCTTTCGATCCAACTGTTAAATGAAAAGCTTGTATATGCAAGTTATTTATTTTGCATGGGATCAGAAATTAAACTATAAACATAAATCTTGTTCTGCTGTTGCTAAATGCAATACTAGTATAATAAATGGACGATTGCAATACTAGTATAATAATGATTGCAATAAACATGTATAACATAAAACATAAACAGTATAAACATGATTGCAATACTAGTATAATAAATGGATGTGATTTCACGGTGTATTCTTTTAAATATTTGACTTATTTTCTTCAAATGACACAGGGGGTTAATATCTTTAACACTATATTTAACTCGTTTACTTACCCTATATCAAAATTTTCTTCATTAGGTTAAAAAGATTAGTTTTGTGAGCAGAACTTTGCAAGTTCACCCAAAAAAGCTTCTGCCAACTTGTTACTTTAAGTTGAGTTAATCTCAGACCTCCTCACTTAAAAAAATAAAGGTTGCAGTATTTCTAACCCTAACAACAATGACAAAAATAATAATAACACCAATAATAACATTAATGTCATTATTATTAACAACAACAAAATACTACTGCAATAATGCTAACGCAATTAGAAATGCTTATTTATTTGTAATTCATCTGTTGTGGGCAGTTGGGGAGGGGTTGGC
>CAIGQW010055671.1:8218793-8229696 GCA_903798125.1 Danio choprae | reverse complement strand
ATATATATATATATATATATATATATATATATAGATGAGTACTCATGGACCTAATCAAACACAAAGAGCATTGGTTAACAAAATAAAATCTTATGTTGCACAGATATATTTATGGGAAAATAAAAAAATAAAAAAACATTGTATGAGTTTAAATTATTTATTTTTATTATTTATAAAAATCCTTAGAATATTAAGTAAAGATGTGTAGAGTTCCCAGTATTAATTTTTTTTTAACCCTCAGGTTCCAGATTTTCCAAGTTCCAGAGTTGTATCTCAGCCAAATATTGTCCTATCCTAAAATGTATTCAGGTTTCAGATGATGTACAAATCTAGATTTCTAAAATCTCACCCTGAAGACCCTTAAGGTTTTGTGGTCACATATGTGGTATTTATAAATATTTGAATAATTTAAGGAATGTAAGTAATTGATTTGTATCTGAATTTCAATATTAAATCCTTTAATGTCAATTCCTTAAATCTATTAATTAAAAAAAATACATTTAAGAATTTAATAAAGATGAATCAACGGCCATTCAACATAGTATCCAGTGTATTTTAGCATACTGAGCAACAATATAAATTTAAATAGCACTAGTGCCTGTTGAGTTCAGGATTTCTTTTGATTTAAAGAGTTTTTTTAGTGAAGTATACAATTATAACAACAATTAATAAATGATTATTAGAATGCGTACTGTTATTCCATGGTCTGTTGAAATTCTTGATTGTGATTGACTGGACGTTTTGCAATAAAATTGTTATTCATTCATTCATTCATTTTCATTTCAGCTTAGTCCCTTTATTAATCTGGGGTCGCCACAGTGGAATGAACCGCCAACTTATCCAGCATATGTTTTACGCAGCGGATGCCCTTCCAGCTGCAACCCATCTCTGGGAAACATCCATACACACCCATTCACACTCATGCACTACGGACAATTTAGCTTACCCAATTCACCTATACCGCATGTCTTTGGACTTGTGGGGGAAACCGGAGCACCCGGAGGAAACCCACGCCAACACAGGGAGAACATGCAAACTCCACACAGAAAGGCTAACTGACCCAGCCAAGGCTCGAACCAGCGATCAGCGACCTTCTTGCTGTGAGGCGAACGTGCTACCCATTGCGCCACTGTGAGGCCCAATAAAATTGTTAAATGCAAGTAATTCCAATCAGTTTTGATCATAGTTTGAAATAAATGTGCTCCTCCAGTCCTTAGTAGTAACCATAGCAACTCAGTGACAGTTGCCAGAGCCTTCATCCTTCTGTGTAATGTCGAGGACACAGACAAGTGCTTCACCAGGATGCTGATGGGATTAACCAGCTCAAAAGATATGGCTTCAAAATATTTGTAAAGATGTAGCTAACAGATGTTACTATGAGCAATTAGATATGCCTTTGTCATTTACATGTAGATCCCTGATGTCTCTTATGCATGCGCTCCTGCTTGTGACAGCTGATTCAATGCTGGGACTAGGAAATCTAACATGTCATATCTGATGAAAATTGGGTCAAATATTGCCATGCAAAGCTAAACTAGTTTTAACTTGTTTATAACTTTGCAAATGAAAGGTAGCTGCCTTACGACGATTACAGTTGCAGTGCACATTCCCACCTTAGATTGCTAATGTAACGTAACGTTTATGTATGATATTTACTGATAGCTAACTGATAGCTTTCAAGTTGCTGAAAATAAACATTGTGTAGGTAAAACACTAAATAAAAGTGGAGTCAATACATAAAATGCTTAATTTTGCTTAAATAAAGTAAAAAAAAATGCTTAAATAAAGATGAAGAAGTAAAAACGTGATCTGTCATTGAAACTATTTATCTGCGGCAAACAACGGCCTGTAAAGGGGTTAAAGAAATGGAAAATACAACCGACTGGCGCAGAGATGATCACATTAGCTCTTCTAATGCTCTTATTGGGTTTCATGAGATTCACTCTTCATTTGAATAAAGTTGAAAAATTCGTAACTTTGTCACATCGATTGTCATGCATGTCACGTAGTTGGAGTTCGCTGTAAGTTGCTCTGCTTGTCGCTTTGTCGATGCGTGCCTCTTGGTAGTGTGAATAGGGCTTAAGCACTAGTAGCCAACGAATACGTATTTTAGTACTACTTAAAAATAGCATCTAAAAAATCATGGAAATAGATCCTTGTCACGCACTCGCTAGGTAACATGAAGCACAGAAACATGGGATATAACAACACACGGATTTATTTACAAACACTTACGGAATACAGGCATTGGATGAGACAGGACACGTAGACAGAACATCGAGGTTGACAATACAATACCGGACCACAAAGGACACAAACAGAAGGGTATAAATACAAGGGGATGATGATTAACTAAGGAGACACAGGGGATGAACACAGGTGAAACTAATGAACACTGACGATGGCGCGAAACAGAACAAAAGGAGCACATGATAACAACAAAAGCACATGGAACATAACAAAACACTGACAATCCTATTATGTTAAATAGTTTATATGTTAAAACAGCTTGCCATATAAATTGTTCACTAATCTGCCATGAGTAATATGATGAAAACGCTGCCCTCTAGAGAGTCATAAATGATCATTTAGTTGCCATAGCAAAATCAACATTAGTATCAACATCCCTGTTTTTGTGTTGCTTGCAGAGAAGTTCTGACAGATAAGAGCAACTTTGAAAGAGAAATCTTTCATATTGCGGTCGGAACTTAAAATTGCAATTTCAAACTAATTTACTATATAAAATGTTTTTGTTTTTTTTATGTATTTGAACATACATATCCTTGAATGGAAAATATGGGAAGAGTTATGCTATAAGAAACATATTCCATTTTTGCATTAACTAAACTAATTGTGTAAACCAAAGTGTTTTTGTAATGCACAGATGTTCTTATACTAGTCAAATGTAGGATTTATTGGCAGATATTTTGTTAGTTTTATTTTTCAGCACACCGTTATTAAGAAAACAGCGTCTGCTCTGTTTGGATGAAAGATTGCTTGAAGTGAATATGGCTCTGAACAGCACTGATTCATGCATAACAACAGTGCTTATTCAGGTGTATACAATTGGAAATGATGATAAAGATATTCATGACAATTAAATGAAGTTAGGATTATTTTAATGCCAAATGATGAAATAACAAAGTGTATTAAGTATGCCACACACACACACACACACACACACACACACACACATACACACACATACACACACACCAACAGTGTCAGGAAGGAATAGCTCACTCACTGCCTCCAAACTGCCATTTCCGGTCAACATTTCAAAAGCACAATCATAGCAGAAAAATGGCTGCTTAAAGGGCACCAATTTCAACCTGAAGATTTATTCTTTAATATAAATTAAGATATAAATCTTTTGTGTCTCCAGAACGTGTCTGTAAAGTTTCAGCTCAAAATACCCATCAGATTATTTATTATAACTTTTTAAATCACACACACCTTAGCTTTGCACTGTTTTTGCAGGGCAAATGTGACAGGGTACATGTAAATATCCATTGCTGTATGGACATCGTTATGTTAATGTACAAAATAAACCTGATTTAAGTCCACAAACCTGGATTTAAGCGTCTTCTTTCATAATTGTATTGACACTATGCGGCTGTGGTGATGAATTACGTAGCAATTTTACTATCTTTATTACAAACATGCACTGTTTTAAAAACGTTTTAAACTTGTAAAACTCATTCTTGATCACATTTGATGATTATTGATGATCACAGAGAGCTGAACAAATCTTTTAATCCCAGTTGCTTTGCACACGTCCAATCTTGTTGATATAATTATATGCGTTACTACGGAGACATGTTCATACGCAGCTGTCAATCTATTCTGTGGGCGGGAAAACCGCACTTCTACGTCAAGTTGCGGTCGGCCTCAAAATGGGAGGGATTTGGATCCTATTTTAATGTCAGAAAATTAGAAAAAGAGACTTATTGTCTTTATATCAGCCCAATATGACTGTGGAAATACTATACCTACACACAGTCCTGTCCAAACAGCTTACAAAAGAGGATTTTCATCATAGGTGCCCTTTAACTGATGTACACTACTGGTCAAACATTTAAAAACAGAAAGATTTGTAATTGTCTTTTGTTTTTAAGAAGTGTGTTTTTCTCACCAAGCCTGCGCTTAATCCAAAGTACAGAAAAACAGTAATACTCTGAAATACTGTGTTTTACTATTTAAATAATGGTTTATTTGAATATATTTTAAAAGTGTAAGTTTAATCCATGCTCCTTCAGAAATCGTTGTAGTTTTCTGATTTCCTGCTCAAAAACATTTTATATTATTATTGTGAAAACATATGAGAAGATTTCAGCTTTTTTGATGAAGAACAGCATTCATCTGCAACAGAAATCTTGCTCGACGCTATAAAGGACTTTATTTCCCCTTTTGATCAATTTAAAGCATCCTTAAATAAAAGTATTAATTTATATATCTTTACAAAACATTATACTGATTGATACTTTTGAATGGTAATCTTTGTTTCTTTATAGTCTTCAAATAATTATAAAAAAATGCACTGAACTGTTAATAAATATTGATAATAATAATGATAATAATCATCATCATCATCATTTCTTTTCAGCTTAGTCCCTTTATTAATCAGGAGTCGCCACAGCGGAATGAACCGCCAACTTATCCAGCATATGTTTTACGCAGCGGATGCCCTTCCAGCTGCAACCCATCACTGGGAAACACCCATACACTCTCATTCACACACATACACTGCGAACAATTAAGCTTACCCAATTCACCTATAGCGCAAGTCTTTGGACTTGTGGGGGAAACCGGAGCACCCGGAGGAAACCCACACGAACACGGGGAGAACATGCAGACTCCACACAGAAATGCCAACTGACCCAGCCGAAGCTCAAACCAATAATTATTATTATTGTTATTTTAAATATTACAGAAATTCTGAATATTAGAATGATTTACGAAAGATCATTTGTTTGTAGTGTTAGACTTTGGTGTATCTGACTTAACCATAGTTGGGTGGCTCACCAATGTATTAGATTGTTTTAATAAATAAAATAAGTAAGCTGACCCGAGATTACCCAACTGGAACTTCCTGAGGAACATGATTCTTTTGGTTGGGTCACACCTATGAGTTTCTGTAGGCCATTTGGTTCACGCCTTTTCAGATGCAGATCCTTGGCTTATGAGACAAGCCACACAATTCATCAGTAGTCATAATGCTGATTCAGCTTTAAAATCACAGGAATAAATGGGATTTTCAAATATATTAAAATAGAACCCAGTTATTTGGATTAGTCATTTTATAGTTTCGATGTACTGTACTTTGTATCAAATAAATGCAGGCATGATGAGCAGAAGACATTTCTTTAAAAGAAAAAAAACATTAAAAATCTTACTGTTCTAAAACAGTAAGCAGAGTAACATATTTCCAATTACCCTGTATTGATATTAATTCTTACTTAATTTTAATTAATGTAAAAGTTAATATTGAGTAGCTTGCCTTTTACAAATCACACAAATGTCACACTTTAGAAGCCACTGGTTTATTTATTTACTGCAGAAAACAGTTCTTGTTTATTTAATTTATTTTTTTTATTCTAAATTATGTTGTGCTCCTTTGTTCCTCATCTGAAAATCTGCATTTCAGATAACATAATATATAGTAATGACACTTTATATGGTCATATAACAGTTGATTATATTTTTCCTAAATTGTCCTGATTTTCTCAACAGTGAGAATCGTCATTTCTAATGGTTCTTAATCTTAAACAGGGCTCATGATTAGCGCTTATTTCCATCGGCAGATAAAGTCAATGATGAGATTAAACCTATGATCATTGAAAGTCTCCGAAAAGCTTAATTCAATTACACTCCAAGAAACTCTCCCCAACTTCAGATTTAGCTTTTACTTTGCATAGAGCTTAAGCAGAAAAGGATTCTGTCCGTCATACCGTCTTGACGTTCTCACTAACGCTGGTAAATAGCCGATATTCAAGGTTACTGTGGATGGTTACCGATTTTGTTTTCTGCATTTGACAGCTCTGATTCTGAATCTCTATCTTTGTTTCTCTTCCAGGCAGAGGCAAGATTGGCAGCTAAACGGGCAGCCCGGGCAGAAGCTCGAGAAATCCGTATGAAGGAACTGGAGAGGCAACAGAAAGAGGTCAGGAGATAATCTGTTTGGCAGACTCTGCTATTTCTTTTTAGAAAGAGCCTGTGTTGCAAGGTTCTGCAGTAATAGCTATTTCACAGTGGCATTACATATACACTAGATCAATCTTTATTTAAAGCTTTAGTATATAACATGGTATGGTACTCTGCGTACTTATTGTGTAAGAAAGAATACTGTAGTCTTTCTTCTCTCTGTTTATGACAAGTCACTTAGGTACTGCGTTATTATTACATAGCAAGCTAAAACAATTTGAATGTAAGGACTTATTTTTAGTTTACTGATGATTCAACATGTACTCACACTTTTGGTCAAACTACTTATTTAAAATCAGTTGAATAAGTTTTTTGTGGGACAACTTAATTGTTTTATGTTCAATCCGCTTAAATTTGTAAAAATTATTAAGTTACCTAAAGCGATTTGTGTTAGGACAACATGAAGGATTTGAGTGGAACCCAGCATTTTTTTACAGTGTGGTTATAAAAATGGATTTGTATTGTAATTGCTCAGAAAACAAATGTAAACATTTGAACCGATAGTTCCATCTTTATGGGAAGCAAATAGTATAATAACTAAAAATACTCATTTAGTGTAGCAATGCAATCTTGTGTCATTAAATAGTTCTAAATTCACTGCTATAATGGTCTCTGATTGGATTTAAAGGAAAAGTTGACCTAAAATGAATTTCTGTCATCATTTACTCACTCTTTACTTGTTACAAACCAGTTTGAGTTTCTTCCTTGTGTTGAACACAAAATATGATATTATAAAAAGGGTTGAAAATGGGTAACCATTGACTTCCATATTTTTTTTTACTATGGAGGTCGGTGGTTACCATTGCAGCTTTCTTCAAAATATCTTCATTTGTGTTTACTAAACGAAAGAAACTCAAAGGTTTGGAACCACTTGAGACTGAGTAAATAGTGACTAAATGTTCAGTTTAGGATGAATTATCCATTTAATTGAGTCTATGATTGGATGTTTACTGCAGTGATTAATATGCTTCTGGCGTGTTATTCATTTGGCAACAATTACCTTAAATGATGCAGTGTGTAGATGTTTCTGTCTTAAACAACCACATCCGAAGACGTATCCCAAGATCATATTTCCAAGAAACTGATGCCAAGATTCAAGCTGTGAACGAAGGCCTTATTTTGACAAATGAATTGACAACCAAATGAGCTGAAACCGATTGAATGTCTTTGTGATGTGCTGGAGTAGATGGTCGAACACCTCAGGGTTACATTCAAGACCTCAGCCAAAAATGAATGCAACTCTAGAAATGGAAATAAACTTTGTGATGTTGAAATAATGGCATGATGAATTTACATCTCAAAAATGGCCAGTACTGTGTCTGACCGTATGGAAACCCACTTTGTAAACTACAGTATACAGTACATAGTTACAGTACAGTAACTACATATTCTGTAATAATTTGAGCCCAATGAATCAAGGTATTGCCATCCCAGAAATCAGCCATGCTGTAGGATACGTCTTTCAGAATGAAATAAAAACTACATACTGTATCAATTAGGATTATATGAATTGTTGCCAAACATATAGCCTGAAACATATCAATCACTGCAATAAATATCCAAGTGTTAGCTTGTTTACTGATAGTGATTATCAACTTTATGTCAATATTTTATATCTGGGTCCTCATGTCTGAAACACTGTTGAAACTGAATCACAACAGTGCTTTTGCCTGTGTGAGATTTTAGGTTGTTTTTTTTAAATGAACCAATTCAGACTTGTTGGAAATACACTCAAACATTGCTGTTGATGCTTGTTTAAACAACTTATTTAAAATGAGCTGACACATCACAATTCTTGAGATTGTGTTGGGACAATTTTCAATCTCTTTAAATTTGTAAAAACAATTAAGTTAACTTAATCAGTTGGTGTTAGGACAACCTGTAGGAATTGTGTGGAACTCATCATTTTTTACAGTGTACAGTATGTGACTATGCCCTCATTTTGTACTACTGTTAAAAATAATACACACATACATATACATATTTTACTGCAGAATCCAGATGAAATCAGTAATATTTGGCCAAATTAATTACAAGAGCTTTACAGAGAGCACATCTACATAAAAACAGGATAAAATGGCATGGCTGCTTTAGCAAATCTGTTTTATCTCACTATTAGTTAGGTTTAGGGTTTAGTGTACTGCGTTTGGGAGGTTTTTGGATATGATAAACAACACAATTTTGAAACCGTTCTGTAAATGTTTACATGACATTGTGTTGTTTAACAAACCCATGTTGTACCACTGAAAAGTGCAGCTAAGAGGCAGAGTAACATATTTCTAATTACACTGTATTGAAAGTAATACAGGGCTGCACGGTGGCGCAGTGAGTAGCACGATCGCCTCACAGCAAGAAGGTCGCTGGTTCGAGCCTCGGCTGGGTCAGTTGGCATTTCTGTGTGGAGTTTGCATGTTCTCCCCGTGTTTGCGTGGGTTTCATCCGGGTGCTCTGGTTTCCCCCACAAGTCCAAAGACATGCGGTATAGGTGAATTGGGTAAGCTAAATTGTCCGTAGTGTATGTGTGTGAATGAGTGTGTGTGGATGTTTCCCAGACATGGGTTGCAGCTGGAAGGGCATCCGCTGTGTAAAACATATGCTGGATAAGTTGGCGGTTCATTCCGCTGTGGCGACCCCAGATTAATAAAGGGAGTAAGCCGAAAAGAAAATGAATGAATGAATGAAAGTAATACTTACTTAACTTTATATTTAATTAATATTTACAGCTTACCTTTCAAAAAGCAATATTCTGTGTTGGATTTTTGGTTGGAGTTTTTCTATTTTCTCCATCATCATAGCATAGCAGATCTAATTGTTGCATGAATAGTTTATGAATAGTCTAGAATGCTTTCCAACTGCTATTATGTGTCTTTATATATATCGGAAAGATTAGTGTTGATAAAATGTTTTAATTGAAAGCTCGATAAAGATTAATTTATTTATTAAAAATAAAGAACATCAACAACAAAACTGCACTCAATAGGTTAAAAATATTTAGAAATGGTCATTTATTCTTGTAATGGCAAAGCTGAATTTGTTACATGCACAGTTACATGACCCTGAAGAAATATGCAGATTTATAATTTTTTTAAAGCTGAAAACATTTATTTATTTATTTATTTATTTATTTATTTATGCATGTACAGTATTTATTTATTTATTTATTTGTTTGTTTATTTAAATCTTTCAGTTATATATATATAATTTCCAATTCCAATTAAAGAATTTGACAACAATTACAAAAAGTATATATTTTTGTTTTGTTATTATTAATATAATGCTGTTAGAAATGTTTCTAATTTCTTAAAAAATAATTGACAGCTTTTGTCTCAAATTAAAATAGCATGTTAAATATATCTCCCAGAATATTATGTTAATATTGGTTTATTAATTATTATTATTGATATTAATATAAAGTTGGCTGGCATTCTAAGCATCACTTTAGTAGGTATTTTCCATAGATTATGCAAATACATTTTTTAGGCTGTTAAATGTTTATATCTGTATCAGAGATTACACATTCTCTTTACACTCTTCTTCAAGCTCTTTATATCATTTTATCATTATCCTTCTCTCCTCTCTACTCTTCCTCTGCTTTCACTGCTGCAAAATTAGATATATCAAGCGCAAAAGGTAAGATGTTTCTCTATACTCTTCATTTCTCCCTGACATAATCATATTTGATCATTAGAAAAACAAGCTATAGTATTTTTCATTGTTTTACATCTGTTCAACTGCCAATTTTACAGACATCAGGTTACAGAAATATAGCCAAAACCAGGATCAATCCCACATTCAAACTCAAGTTCTCTTTCACACCTGTTTTTAATATCCTCCTTTACTTCCATAACCCTTCCTCATTTGATCATCTTGCTCTCCTCCTCTCTGCACCAGAAATACTATGGGCTGGACAACAAATGGGGCCATATTGAACAGTGGATGGTATGACCTGTCATTATACCACACTGCCGCATGCATTAGACTGCAAAAGATAGAAATTGCATTAGAAAATGCATGCAGCACAGGTCCTGAAAGCAGTTAATCAAACCTTAAAGTGCCCCTATTATCCTTTTTTATCTTACCTTTCATGTAGAGTGTAATGTACTGTAGCTGTTAGTGAATCTAAAAGGTCTGCAAAGTTTGGTGTTGGGTATGCTAATTCAAAAAAGTAGTCAATTGATAATAACAGCATTAAAATTGTATTACTTTGTCTTGAAAGTAACTGAATTTCTCAATTAGCAATTTACTTACTTGATTCAGTACTGCTTTAAATCTATAAATCTCAAAACATACATAATAGAAATTAAATTCTTTTAATTATTTAAATGGCAGCACGGTGGCGCAGTGGGTAGCGCTCTCGCCTCACAGCAAGAAGGTCGCTGGTTTGAGCCTCGGCTGGGTCAGTTGGCATTTCTGTGTGGAGTTTGCATGTTCTCCCTGTGTTCGCGTGGGTTTCCTCCGGGTGCTCCGGTTTCCCCCACAAGTCCAAAGACATGCGGTATAGGTGAATTGGGTAAGCTAAATTGTCCGTAGTGTATGTGTGTGAATGAATGTGTATGGATGTTTCCCAGTGATGGGTTGCAGCTGGAAGGGCATCCGCTGTGTAAAACACATGCTGGATAAGTTGGCGTTTCATTCCGCTGTGGCGACCCCAGATTAATAAAGGGACTAAGCTGAAAAGAAAATGAATGAATGAATAATT
>CAIGQW010055671.1:8183987-8215226 GCA_903798125.1 Danio choprae | reverse complement strand
TTTTTTTCCTGTTTATTAAAATTGTATTAAATATTGTCCACCAACATATTAATTTGGGTGCACAAATGTTTAGACTGTGATCTTAAATGTATTTTTTAGATTAGTTACAGTTTTGGCTTTGCTGCTGATCTAATGAATATACACAAATATACACATAGTATATGACTTGTCAAGCATGATCAACGTTTTTTTTTTTTCTCTAAACCCTGAAGTTCAACAAAAAAAATCCAATTTGATTATTTGATGAACGTTTATCATATTAGGTTCTAATAATGTCACTGACTACTGATCAATGAAAATGACTCTGTGTGGCTGTCATTTGCACACAGAGTCCTGTCACTGCTAGTTCCCTCTTTCATTCATTCAATCTCTTGCTGAATCACACTTTTCCAACAACCCGTCACCTCAGCTTTTTCCCCCCTCATTTTCACATTGTCTTTTGTCCTCCTCTGCTTACCATAGGGCAACCACGCAGATCTCTGCAGCAGCACCAGCAGTCTGACTTCAGCCAGACTACAAAATGGACGGGTCTGTCCCTCTCACAATCCTTAACAATCCCGCTTTATTTCTCCCATTAGAGTATCTTCTCTCCTTCATTGTTTTAGCTTATAGCTTTTCCTCATTTTGCTTTTCTAGCTTTTCTCTTTATTTTGCCCACTTCTTTTCCCTCAGTCATCTCATAGGCACACTTATTTTCAATCAACACTCAAAGAATTATTTTCACTGCTTGTTCAAGCTACTTGAGCTATAACAACACAATTCTTGAGATTTCTGGGGGGCAACTTAATTGTTTTATGTTCAATCCACTTAAATTTGTTAAGTTAGTTTAATCGATTTGTGTTGGGACTGCAGGAATGAATTGTGTGGAACCCAGCATTTTGTAACAATGAACTGTCAATAGACCACTACCATTGGGTTCCGGAAGCATCGGTAGAAGTCACATTCTTTAAGTTGAAATTAAATTTGACAAAATATATGATATGACAAAAATCTCCAATCATGATACGCCAACCTGATTTCCCCAAGTAGGACATGTTCCTGGATTAACATCTATGTTAATCCTGGAAAAACATTCCAATCAGCCAATCATAATTAAGGGATACATTTAGTTTATTTTAAGTTTAGGCTTATGGTTAGGCTTATGCACTTTTACATGATTGTTATGAAACTATTATTCCCCTTTGATTTTGGGAATAATTTATAGTTAGGGTTGGGTTTAGGGGTAGGAAATAGGTATCATTTCATTTTCAAACAAAAATTATATTCCAGGATCAACATAGATGTTAATCCAGGATTGCATCATACTGGACAAAATCATGACGTGCATCATGATATACAGTGCATACGGAAAGTATTCAAAGCGCTTCACTTTTTCCAAAATTTTTTACGTTACAGCCTTATTCCAAAATGGATTAAATTAATTTATTTCCTCAAAATTCTACACACAATACCCCATAATGACAATGTGAAAAAATTCACAGCCTTTGCCGTGAAGCTCTAAATTGAGCTCAGGTACATTCTGTTTCCATTAATCATTCTTGAGATGTTTCAGCAGCTTAATTGGAGTTCACTGGTAAATTCAGTTTATTGGACATGATTTGAAAAGGCATAATCCTGTCTATATAAGGTCCCAGGGTTGACAGTGCATGTCAAAGCACAAACCAAGCATGAAGACAAAAGAATTGTTTGTAGACCTCCGAGACAGGATTGTCTCGAGGCACAAGGCTGGGGAAGGTTACAGAAAACTTTCTGCTGCTTTGAAAGTTCCAGTGAGCACAGTGGCCTCCATCATCCGTAAGTGGAAGATGTTTGGAACCACCAGGACTCTTTCTAGAGCTCGCTGGCCATCTAAGCTGAGTGATCGGGGGAGAAGGGTCTTAGTCAGGGAGGTGACCAATAACCCGATGGTCACTATGTCTGAGCTCCAGCGTTCTTCTGTGGAGAGAGGAGAACCTTACAGAAGGACTACCATCTGTGCAGCAATCCACCAATCAGGCCTGTATGGTAGAGTGGCCAGACAGAAGCCACTCCTTGCCTGGAATTTGCCAAAAAAAAAGGCATCTGAAGGACTCTCAGACCAAAAGAAACAAAATTCTCTCATCTGATGAGACTAAAATTGAACTGGAAGACTAGTCAAGATAGAGGGAAAGATGAATGCAGCAATGTACAGAGACATCCTGAATGAAAACCTGCTTCAGAGTGCTCTTGACGTCAAACTGGGATGACAGTTCATCTTCCAGCAGGACAATGACCCAAAGTACACAGCCAAAATATCAATGGAGTGGCTTTACAGCAACTCTGTGAATGTCCTTGAGTGGCCCAGCCAGAGCCCATACCTAAATCCTATTGAACATCTCTGGAGAGGTCTGAAAATGGCTGTACACCGTCGCTTTCCATCCAACCTGATAGAGCTTGAGAGGTACTGCAAAGAGGAATGGGCAAAAATTCCCAAAGACAGGTGTGCCAAGCTTGTGGCATCATATTCAAAAAGACTTGAGGCTGTAATTGCTGCCAAAGGTGCATCAACAAAGTATTGAGCAAAGGCTGTGAATACTTATGTACATGTGATTTTTCAGGTTTTTCATTTTTAAGAAATTTGCAACAATTTCAATAAATCTTTTTTCACATTGTCATCATGGGGTAGTGTGTGTAGAATTATAAGGAAATAAATGAATTTAATCCATTTCGGAATAAGGCTGTAACATAAAAAAATGTGGAAAAAGTGAAGCGCTATGAATACTTTCCAGACGGACTATAAGTCATCTAATATCCTGACAATGAAATGTTTGGTTGGATGTTTGGTTTTTAATGTAGAAATATATATATATTTTTTTAAAAAGCATTACCATACTGTAAATAATGACCAATAGAGCATAATATGAAACAATAGACTTCTTTTTATTTTATCCATTCGATATATATCATCATATTGCACAGCCCTAATTGCAATATTATTTGTGTTTTGGGGATTATTTTGAGGCATTTTATAATTAGCACATGTGAAATTCCCAAACATTAATCTGGGAGCTAACTTATGGTTGGAAAAGGAATGGAAATGCCTTAAACACGTTTATACCAACTTGTTTTAAAATGTGCTGTTTTATAGTGGTACAAATTAAAGATAGATATTTATTTATTTATTTGTATATATATATATATTTTTTTAAGGTCTGATTTATTGAACTTGAAGAACATGTAGTATTGCAATTAAATGTTATGAGCAAATATTTCTTCCTCCTCTCTCTGTTTTTAGCCTTCTGCACTATTTAGTGAAACCCCTCGTTCAAGAAGTCACAGGGTTTGTTTCCAGCTGTAATCTGCATGCTACCTGATGTGCAGATTGTTTGTTCCCTGTTTTGTTGTTGTGATTACATAGCACACAGTATAATTGACGTATATGTAGTTCACCCTAAAATGAAATCTCTGCTGTCACTGAAACTATTTTGCGTAGAATACAAAAACAGCAGAACTGTAGTAGAATGTTCAAGCCAATCTTTTCCATACAATGACATTTATCAGTATTTCAAGAAATTATGACACTTAAGTACACTTTTAAAATTATTAACTGTTTTTGTTCATGTCAAATTATGTAAAAGTTGTACTGTCAGCTGCAGTCTTTATGTTTTAATAATGTTTTTTATGCTTTAATAAAGTATACATTTGTATGTATTGATTAACATACTACAGCTATACTATGTGATACAGAAAAACCACTCATGTAAAACAGATTTATTTGTAGGAATAGCCAATAATATTTTGAAAATTCATCATTTTTCTTTTAAGCCAAAATCACATTAAGTATATTAAATAAAGACCATGTTCCATGAGGACATTTTGACAAGTATTTCAAAAGTATATCAAAACCTTTTTTAGTAATATGTATCACTACATTGAGATATATGTAAGCATTATTTGGACAACTTTAAAGGCAATTCTCTTTTTTGAATCCTCAGATGACAGATTTAATTATAGTTGTATCTTGGCCAAATATTGTCCAGTTCTAACAAATCGTACATAAATGCAAACTTTATTTATATGATGTATACATCTCAATTTATTTATTTATTTGTTCATAAATTTGTTTATATTATTTATTTATATGTTGTTGTTTTTTTTATATGTTATGATCCAAGGTCACATATTGTGTTTTAATATATATTTTACACTATTCATTTCATTTTCCTTTCGGCTTAGTCCCTTTATGAATCTGGGGTCGCCACAGCGGAATGAACCGCCTATTTTACACTATATTTATATAAACTTAAATAATGCACTAAATGACTTTTTTTATTTACTTTTTATTTTAAAACATTTACAAAATTGCAGTTAATATTCGTTTTTTTTCACAGTAATGTTCGGAAATAGCTTCATTGGCATTCTACTGCATATCTCTGTTTATCGTACCAGAATTATAAACCAACTATTTAACGACATTGAAGGAAAATGATAACAGATTTTTCATTGTGGGGTGAACTGTCTCATTTACAGACGTGTTGTGTGTGTGTTCAATAGTTTATGTGAGCAGAAACCTGCATGCAATTTAGTAACCCGATACTCAGAAAGTCTTTGGCCACATGTGTTGACAAGTCTTTGGCATCCATATCCTCCACTCAGTAATCAATTCTTAATTTCAATTCGTCATTCCATAAGTGCTCACAGTACATGAGAGTATATTAAGGTTAATGTGTTAACATGCAAAGTAGCTTCCTTTGTTGATCACATTTCATGATGGCGAACCATTTTGGATACATAAAGTAGTTATTTCATTTTCTCTTTAAAGAAGCACACCACTTTGTTTTTGGAAATAGGCTCATTTTACTACGCCCCTAGAGTTAAAGAGTTGAGTTTTATCGTTTCTGAATCCATTCAGCTGATATCCGGGTCTCGCAGGAACACTTTTAGCTTAGCTTAGCATACTGTAAATCCCTGAATCAAATTAGACCATTAGCATCTCATGTAATGATATTTCGTAGCGATGTTACGGCGACACGGTGGCTCAGTGGTTTGCACTGTCGCCTCACAGCAAAAAGGTCGCTGGTTCGAGTCCTGGCAGGGTCAGTTGGCATTTCCGTGTGGAGTTTGCATGTTCCCCCCGTGTTGTCGTGGGTTTCCTTCGGGTGCTCCGGTTTCCCCCACAATCCAAAGACATGCACTGTAGGTGAATTGGATTGCATAAATTGGCTGTAGTGTATGAGAGCGTGTGTGAATGTGAGAGTGTATGGGTGTTTCCCAGTACTGGGTTGCGGCTGGAAGGGCATCTGCTGTGTAAAACATATGCTGGAATAGTTGCCGGTTTATTCCGACCTCTAATACATCAGACACTAAGCCGAAGTAAAATGAATAAATGAATGAAGTTCGAAAAGGCAGAATGATGAAACACTTTTTCCGAACCTTCGGACATCCCCGCATTTTCGATTCGAGTCTTCCTGCAAGCGATCGTATAGGTGCAAATACATCTGTACCTGTTGCTATCTGCGAGAATATGAAGCACATCAAAGAAAAGGTGTAGTTCCAGAACACATACACCAATTGCAAAATCGTCACAGACCAATGGTAGTGTTTAGGAAAATAACTCCCCCAAATAGTTCCTTTGGTAAGCTGTTTCGCACTGCCGATCTTTTGACAAGATTTTTTTCAAAATAACATAATTTCAGATGTTTTTTTGGAAATTTCAGTTGTCAAAGGTATCGAGTTCAGTACCTGTCTGTACTGGAATTTTAAAAACATCCATTTTCCACTAGCATTTGAGTGAGTTCTTAAACACCGCTGATTGGCCATTCACATACTCAACAGAAATTACTTTGATTGGCCGTGAAGATTCACCAATCTGTTCACCAAGTGCAAACACCGATACACGGACATTGGAGAGTTTCAAAGTCATGTTAATCAGCTGGTCTGTCTATGAGCTGACATTTGAGCGATCCGCTGATGAATCTGTGTATTTGTGTTTGCACTCGGTGAACAGCGCTCAAGAGTGGTGACCTGATGACCTTTACGGCCAATCACAGTCATTTCTGTTGAGGCCAATCAGCGGTATTTAGAAATGCTCTCAACAATTCTCAAATGTTAGCGGGAAATGGACGTTTTGAAAATTTCAGTACCGATAGGTACCGAAGTCGATACTTTTGACAACACTAGGTTGAAATATACCGGGGCCTTTATGCCAGAATGAGAGTAGTTCGTGTCCATGTCAGCCTAAAAAATAGCAACTTTTAATTTTCCCTTGGTCTAGTACACGAAGTAACTATAGAAGAGTCAGGGAAAATGATCTAAACTCTTTTTTGAAATTGAGCAAGATGCTAATGGTCTAATCCAGGTTCAATGATTTATGCTAAGCTAAGCTAAATGGGGTCCCAGACATTTTACAACAATACTTGTAAAATGAGCATATTTCAAAAAAAAAAAAAAGTTTGGTGTTCCTTTATACAGTTTGTAGCGTTCTCATGGTTATGTCTGCGAGATGTGAAGTGTGTAAGGTGAATGTAGGGTGTATAGTGAGCTGTTGTGTTCTGTCTGCAGGGGTCTCTGCATGAAGAGAGTTCATACTCTGCCACTAGGCGTTTCAGTGGCTCCAGCGCTAGAGGCGTAAGGCCCGATCTTTACCTCTTTCTCTGACAGGGGCATGACCTGATACCCAATACCAGTCTGGGATTGTTGAGCATCTTGCATGGGTCTGTTAAAAGACCATGGGCTTGACTAGGTGTCCTTTGTGTCTTTGTTTATTTCTTGAGGTTTCTCTGAGGTTAATCTACTGTTTTTCCCAGTACTGCGTTCCGATGCCTGCATGGCAGTAATCAGAGTGGGATTATGTATGTAAGGCATGCATTTGATGGTTCATCAGCTTGGATGAATTTCCTTTCTGTGTTTGTCTGGTTGAAGTTTGGTTGTTCACTAGTCAGATGACTGACTCTCCTTTGCACAGAAACCGGTGTGTGTCAGTGTGTTTTTTTACAATCACTTAGACTGTTCAAAAGATTAGTATTTATTTAATTTTGTTTTTTGAGATAATCTTATTAATATTTAATTTAATTAATATTTCAAGATAGGGAAGGTTTATGTTTCAATTAAATGCTGTTTTTTTAAAGAAATAGTTCACCTGAAATAAACAACAACAAATTATTAGCCCTTCTGTGATGTTTTCATTCTTTTTCAACACATTTTTAAACAATAGTTTTAATACTGATTTCTAATAACAGATTACTGTATAATTTTTCATTTATTTTATACTTGTAGTTTAACCTAAAGGCTTAACTAGATTAATTAAGTTAATTACAGTTACTTAGGCTAGTCATAGGACATCATTGGTTTGTTTTGTAGCCAATCGAAGAAAAATACATTTATGGGCTAATAATACTGACCTTTATTCCAGCCAAAATAAACAAGACTTTCTTCAGAAGAGAAATATTACAGGAAATACTGTGAAATTCTCCTTCCTCTGCTAAACATCACTTGAAAAATAATTAAAAGTTTAGTTTTAGTTCTTTTTTTTGCATTAAATGTTGTATATTGTTGAAGTTACAGGAACACCGTCTACTAATTAAATCTGCAAGATAACAGTTAAAGTACTAGCATTTCATTACGTGTTTTTCTACTGCAATTTACCTGACCAACCCAGATTAAGCTACATTTTACAGAGGAGAGTTGAAGGTCCTACAATACAGTTAGAAACCACGAATGATTTAAAAAAAATCACAAATCAATTATTATGACCTACATATAATTTATGTTAAAGTAAACATTCATAGAACTTTTTTATTATTTTAAAAGATTACTATTGTTACTACATTTTAATCAATAATCGCAGTCTTGATGAGCATAAGGACTTACTAACCCTAAACTTTTGAACAGTAGTGTATTAGGGTACTCTCATTTCTAAAACATTCCTATATTTTTCCTCTACTGCTCAAAACGAACTCTCTTTACCTCTAACACCTTCTGTCCATCTTTTTGTGCTGTTTTTGTTCTCTTTACCTGCTTTTCTGGTCAGCCTTCAGACTACAATGGCTTTTTGGGCTCCAGTTCCAGGGCCTCATCTAGGGCAAGTTCAGCCCGTGCCAGTCCAGTGGTGAGCTTTAATTTTCTATCGCTGCCAAGGCTTTAATTCTGCCGTGTCAAGGTCAAGTCAGCCTTCTCTATAACATCCATAACAAAAAAACTGACCTTTTGTCCTTTCTTCTCCATATCCTGTTTCTCAAACATTCTCTACCATTATGAAACCCATTTGTGTCTTGCTCCCTCTGGTGGATAGAGCATGGAACAGAGCTTTCTAATGTTATAAATCCTCAGCCTTTCATATTTAATGTAGATTTACATCTTTTTTTTAGGTGTAGCCCTGCTTGAACACATTTTTTTTTTTTACACAGGTAGAAGAAAGGTCAGACTTTTTGGAAAAGGTTAGTGAGATTTTTTTGAGATGTTAAATAAATGCAAAGACACACATCATAATGGGTAAAACTACAACTAAGTGATGCATTTGATGAAGTAAATGTTTAAACTATATCCACAGGGGTCCAGAACAGCCTCCACCCTCTCTGCTGCAACTCTAGCCTCTCTGGGAGGAGGCTTATCCAGAAGAGGGAGCTGTGATACCTCTATTTCAGCTGACACTGAGGCCTCCATAAGGGAAATGAAGGTAATTTTGGTGTATTGTATATGAATGGAACAAGAGGCTGTTGTTGAATTATCCACTTGATAAGTCAGACTTCACACATCACAGACTGTCTTATCAGACTATAAAAGGCAGCTTAAGAAATATTGCTCATAAATGCTCAAAGTGCACTGTAACAATGTTGAAAGTCATGATATCAATGCCTAATGTCAGATAGTTAGAGAGCGACGACATATTGGTTTCTGGGATGCAGTGAGTACAGAGACTGCCCAGTGTACGCCTTGTTTTGACAGACTAAATATGGTTTAAAAAAAAAGATATTTTCTCAATTCAAATGAGTAGAGGCTTGGACCCATGGTCTTTTACACACCACACAACTTAAAGTTGACATGAAACAGAGGTTAAAATTGTCCTTTTTTCCTCTATCATGATGTACATCCACTTAAAGCTGTCCAGAGATGAGAAAAAAAAAGTAGGGCAGTGCATGATTAGATTTAGATTGTTAGAAGATGGGTGTTGCTTACAAAATGAATGAAGACTGATGAATGGACAAAAGCAGGGCATAGATGAGACACGCACTGATAGCCCTAGCATAAAGGCATTCCATGTGACCTGAAGTGAAGAAAAGACATTTTGGGGGGGGCGTAATGATGTAATTTGATTAAAGATTCTTAGGGCAAATTAATTTGAATAAAATAATGAATTGCACAGATACATCGTTTATAACAAGCACTACTATATACACATAAAATAAGAAGAGCAAATTTTGATTTCATTTCATCAACTTTATCAAGCGTTATTAGAAAATGAAGATGATGATAAAGATGATGGTGATGAAGCCATGATGAAAAATTGTTATACATCACACCTGAAGACACTGTTCAGATGTTATATTTCAAGATATTTGTCAGCATTTTTCCTCAAAGCACTCATTGTGTGTCTTTGAAATGCCTTTCGGATATGCAGGTGCAGCTTCTATCTCTTTGAAAGGGGGGAAAAAGCAAACTCTCCAAAACCAAATCTGGAATTACCAATTAAATGTAACTACAACAATCTCATAAATTTAGTTTCTAAATGTTCATGACAAAAATTCAGGTTGCCCAAGCTAATGCACAAATGCAGCTAAGGGGAAAAAAAATATCAACCTTGTTTATGACTAGAGGATCAAACATAATCCTATCAATCAAATTATGTTACACCATAATAATCAATAACTTACAGTACATGTTACAAAAACAATTCTCTGAATAATGCTGCATCTGTTCACACTGGCCTTCTGAGGTCATTTCCAGTGGCAATTCCTTATGGCAAATCTCCTCCCAAAATGACAGCAACCTCTTTGTTTACAAGTTTGTGGGCGTTCAAGTGGTTACGTAATTTCATTTTCATTTGAATGGCAGAGGTGGGAATTCATTTAAAATAATGAGGTCAGACAGAATGACAAGTTCTCAAGTTCATATCACAGAATACAAAAACAGAGAACATTTGTTTTTAAGTATTGGTTTGTTTAAAAATAAAAAGTTTATGTAGATGTAATTTCGATATCTATGAAGCAAGTATTGCTGAGATTCCAGCATGACCCCAGAGGGTTCATAACAACGAAGCTTCAACCTGCAGAAACTGTCGTAACACACGTCTGGACCGAGCCCCTCCACAGGAGAAATCATCAGTCTATAGCAATTGATAATTGGCTCCTTAACTAAAAGTCAGATCTTCCTTGAGTGCCCATATTGACCATTGCATTTTTCCCCATTCAAATCTATACGAGTGACATGTCTTTTATATTCAGTTCGCCTTATTCTGCAATGTGAAAGTGCGCTAATTTCTGTGATTGTTTTAGAACTTCCAATTCAGTTGCCTGTGGGAGAAATGACTAGAAATAACAAACTGCAGAAAACGGTCAAACTAGTTGCTCTATGTTTATGACAATACATAAAAATAATATAATTACAAAATACCAGTTTGCAACATCAAGCATATCAGTGAAAGTGAATGAGACTTGAAATCTCAAGCCAATAAGGTTCCAATGGCTAAGCCCTCTCTTATACATGAAGAATAAGGTCAATAGTTTTTGGTAGGACTAACTTCTTAAACATCTCATACAAAGTCTTTTGTTTTGTATTGTTTAGATTTTTTGACTGTTATAGGCTGTGAATCTGAAATCATACAGCGTAATGAGGTGGAACTAATGTGGTCCAGACCTGCCTGGAACTAATTTAGCTGTGTGGTTATCTGAAAATAACAGGACACCTTAGAATATACATCAGCCAATCAGAATCAAGCATTTATAAGCCCCATAGTATAAGTAAAAAAACTAAATTGACGATGGGCAGTTACAGTATAATACACACCCTAGTTGATGATGCGTCCATGACAGGATGCAAAGTGGCCGTTACACCATGGCTGTGCATTATTTTCTAATAATTCAATGTCAATTATTTTGCTTACATCTCTATACATGGTTATCACAGCTAAATACAGTTATTTTATTAATGCAGTAGGTTTTTTGTTTTTAAACCACATCTGTATGTGGGACTAAATTCTTACACATCTCATCCAAGGCTTTTTGTTTTGTTTTGATTTGATTTTTGTCTGTTGTAGGCTGTGAAGTAATTTGTACTAACTGAAATCATTCTGTCTAGTGATATGCAACTGTAAACCGATTAAGACCTACAGTACCTGATACTACTTCAGTTGTGTATTTATCTGAAAATAACTGCACACCTTGATTGTTTTTCAGCCAATCATAATCAAGCAACAGCATCATAGCATAAATAGTTAATAAATTATAATGATCACAATGTGTTTGTAAAGATAGTTTGGTTGTCTGCTCTCAGGACTCGTTGGTAGAGGTGGAGGAGAAGTACCGTAAAGCCATGGTGTCCATCGCTCAGCTGGACAATGAGAAGACAAACATGATGTATCAGGTGGACACACTAAGAGACACTCTGATGGAGCTGGAGGAACTTCTTTGTGAGACACAGAGAGAGCGTGAGGAGAAAACCAGGGTAATTTATTTTCTTCAGTACAAAATATGAAACTGACATTGTCATAAACCAAAATGTACAATTTTAAGAATTATTGTCAACCTCATTTTTGACAAAACTTCCTATGATAAGTCAAAATATATACATTTCTGGAGATCACGAATTCTGTAGCCAGAAGTATGTATGGCTGCATTTCATCTTTAAAATGAATGCTACGGGGCGATATGATGCCGTTCCTTATCGCGATTTCCAGCTGACCGCTTTCCTCCATTCCCACTGTTACCAGTTTACCCAGTAGCTCGCCATGTACGTTGACGGACTTGAGACGCAGAGAGGAGTTGACCACGACAGGTTCGAGTCCGGTGAAGAACGGTTCCAGAAAGTGGGACAAAAACAGCAGCCAAAAAAATAAAATAAACAAGTAAATAGCAGGGTGAGAATGTGGTAAAATCTGAAAATGTGATAAAAATCAAGCGAGGACTTTTCTTTTTCTGGATTGCTTTTTAAAACTGTCGGTTGGGTTTAGGGAAGTGGGTGGGCGGGTCAATCGGTGCTTTTGAAAACTCTATTGGTTGGGTTTAGGGAAGGAGGAGGGTGGGTCAGTCGATCAGTCAGTCAATCAGTCAGTCAGTCAGTCGACAGCAGCCTCTGGTGGATTTACGCCAGAACAGCAGGGGTTAATGGCACTCGCAAGAGAAATTTGAGATCTCAAAAAGCGTACACATCGGCCTCTGGTGGATTTGCGAAAACAAAAACTGCAAAAAAATTTACCTCCTGGGAAGTATTTGGCACTCTCCAGAAATGTATATAGCGGTACGTTTTCGGAATGTGCCTGGGTTGTTTAAAATACAGCAAATTTAAACATATATTGTTTTTTACTGTACATATATCATTAATATGTGTTTTTTCATTGTAATGTTTAGGAGTGTGAGCGAGAACGTCAAGCGCACAATGTCTTGAAGTTCCAGTTTGAGGAGATGAAGGAAACACTGAAGCAGAGTGAAGAATTGCTGACGGTGAGCAGCATCAGCGAATGATGAAAGATGTTTTTTTGTCTAGTTGATATAAATAGATTCTTTTATTCTGTTGTCTTCTCTCACATTTTCCTTTTTAATATTCTTCTACCTGTCTGTCTGTTTTCCTCCGCTTGCCCTCTTGGCCTCATGGGCTCAGGAAGCCCAACAGTCTCATGGGAAGCATGCCGACTATATTAGAGAGATCTCTGACCTCCAAGAAACATTGGAATGGAAAGATAAAAAGATCCTGGTACAATTTCTTTCCATGGTCATTTTTTTCATTAATCATACATGACAACAGCACTCTCTTTTAGATTTAAACACTTAAAGTCTATGTGAAATCAAAATTTACAATCTTTATTTTGCTAGCGCACATTGTTATTCTTTAGGTGTACAATTAATTTTCTCTGAAAGTTAATCCGCTAAAAAAAAAGAAGTTTGTTTTGGTAATCTTCAATCAAAGTCTGACCATTTGCTTTGGCATTGATGTAAATTTGACAGCTTCAGTCACAATATTCTTATAACTGTTAGTTTACTACGAGGGAATACTGTGCAAAAAGAAAGCTTCACCCCCTACTCAATATTCAGTTTCAGTACATTAACATAGTAAAATAAAAGTCTCTTTATGTCTTTCCTTTACTCCTTTTCTGTTCTTCTTTCCTTGATTGTTCACTTTTGTGCATCGCTGCATTAAGGCTTTAGAGAGGCAGAAGGAATATTCAGACATTATCCATGATGAACGGGAGACACTCAGAGACGAGGTTTGCCGGCTTAGGGATGCTCTCAAGGTAGAGATATAGAGGATACACTGGCAATCACTACCAGGATATAGAAGTCATTATGTTTAGCATCCTTATTTTCACTTTCAATGGTCATAATGTAATGGAATCAATTGCATTCTGACATAAGATGATATTTTTGCACAGAAAAATGGCATCGTTATGGGATCTGAGGTGACGGCCAATGGGGAAGTAGCAGACAGGGCTATTGATAGGCATGTTGATGCTGAAACAGCCTCTAGGTTGAATCAGGACTTGTCAAGTGGAGACAGCATGTTAGGTAAGACATGGTTTTATCTCAGTATATAAACAAACCTGCTGTACCTGATTTATTTATTTGCTTAAATGTATTTTAATTTAGTGATTTAGTTTGTTGTTTTTTTTTGCGTATTTTCTTTTCCTTTACTTTCCTTTTTTTTTTTAAATATGATGCAAGTCAGGATAAACAAAAACTATTAAAACCTTTATTAAACCTAACTTAAAACCAAACTAAGCAAAAATACTTCCCTGAAAACTGAACTAAACTAAACTAAAATTGTTTTGTGAATATATATATATATATATATATATATATATATATATATATATATATATATATATATATATATATATTGTTAATATATCTTTCTAAATACTGGTTCATAGGCCAGTTACAATAAACATGAACAATCCACTTGATGGACATAACACTGGACTGTGCAGAAAAATATATAGGAATTAAACTTATTTTATTTATACCAGTTAACAATCTTAGCACTAAATTTTTCAACTTAAAAGAAAACTAAAACTACTAAATTCTAAAAAAAACAAAAACAAAAAAAACAACAACCACCAAGCCCCCCCCCAAAAAAGAGCTATTTATAATCATTCTCTGCCTGCTGGGAAAAAAAAGAAACTAATCACAGAAGTTTCTAACAGTTTCCTGGACAATTACCATTAAAACCATTTAAATTTTACAATTAAAACCAGCACAGTTTTTGTTCATATTCCTTTAAGATTTATTGGTTTTAACATGCCACCAATAGAAGGCAAAAATAAAAAATACCAGGGAAGACCCATATGACCAATACAGTTTTTGAAACCAATATAATTTCCATTATAACTGTTAAAACAATTACAAAACCATTAGAACTTCTGTGGTTAACTTTTTTCCCTTTCAGAAATACTTAGCTCTCAGCAACAACAAAAAAAATCAGTCTCTTTGTTTTTTCAAATCTAAGATGTCTCTGTTGGCTTCTCTCTCCACTAATCAGTAGTTAATTTAATCAAGATCATCTCTGCTATTTCCTTAACAAAAGCAATCAAATTATTCTTACTGCTTTAATGGAACTATAATTGGTATCCTTTTTTTTTTATCTATTCAAGAGGTGTCTCCACGCATCTCATCTCAATCACAATAATGCTTCAGACAGAGCTCTCTAACTGCACATACTGTAATCTCAGTCCGAGATTAGAGAACATTGGTGGATCCAGGTGGGAGGACGCTGTTTTAGTGTCATTCCAGTGTGTGTGAACTACTTTTTAATTTTTTTTAACAGAAATGTACATATTTCATCATGTATTTTTCGATAATGAACACTGTTTAGTATAGTGAATCTGCTTTGAAGCTATCTGTATTATATGGAAAATTGTAATTAATGAAAATAAAAGGAAAATTAAGAACAAGAAATAGTCTAAATCCTACCAAATAAATCTTTAGCCAACAAAAACACAAACAATGCTATAGAGAAATTAGCAATAGTAGCCCACAGTAAACAATTAATCAGTCCCTCCATGATTTTGCTAGTGCAATGGTTCCTGTGATTAAACAATTTTACATGGTACATGTATCACAGTAAAACACAAGAAGCAAATAAAGCCGTAAAGGTGCCATATACCGCATTGGCTAAATATGTCAAATTGTTCTCTGATATCTACAGTACATAGTAGGTATTGTATAAATATCCAGAAACGGTTTTATATGCTCATTTATTCATAAAATACCCCTAGAACCAGAAGGCCCATAATTAACCATATTTGGATTGGTTGTGAATATAAATGAACTCCGCTTTGAAGGTATCACGCTATTTCCATATACTGACTCTTATTATTCAACTATGCCTAGGTATACCCAAATTTTCTTTATAAGCCATCGCAAAAATCTGTCTTTCTAGACCACAAATGTAAAAAAAATCCCTGTAAAATCTTGGAGGGATGGGTTAATATACTGTATGTGCAAGAATTCTAGAACTCTCAGTTTTACAGGCTGCCTATTTAACAGCTTAAAATGTTTCATACTGATGTTAAAATTAAGATGAAGAACGTGCCAGAGGATGACACAAGTTAATTCAAGCGTAATAGCATTGATACTGATACTATAATACTATATCAAGTGTAATAGCATTGATTCTGATACTATATTGTAATAGCATTAATACTGTATATATGGACTAGAGTCTACTCATTGTTTGAATCTAAGGTGTGCAGTATAAATGTAATTTTATCAATATTATTGCCTTTTTATACATGTAATTTATTCTATAGTATAAAGAGCTCTGCTGTGACGTGAATTTTCCTCTGGGATCAATAAAGTCTAAACAAACAAACAAACAAGCAAAGTAAAAGTTACAAAAAATGTGGCATAATAACCACTTACATCTAAGACAGATACCTGACATTACAAAATAAACCAGCATACCAGTCAAGCAGGAAATATTCACTGCACAAAAATCAATGATAGCGTGTAAACCTCTTATAGCCTCGTGTTTGAACTGACAGACTCTAACAAAATGGATATCTTTAATACCACAGGAGACAATTGCAAACAGCCCAGGGATCACCAAGAGACTGAGCCACAGATACAGTGTGTGGAGGACACATTTAACATGCCTGTAGAGCACAAGGGCACAGCTTACTTTCTCGATAGTTGTGAGGAAGCCATTGCATTGGATGCTGCTCTTTTAGTGCTGGATGATGTGAAAGTGCATAACACTGATCCTCAGAAAGAAACAGTAGCTACAGTGAGAGGACTGTGTGTAAAAAAAGAAAAAAAGAGATACTTTAAGAAAAAGATTAAGATTAAGAAGATCTTCAACTGCATTGTGTTATGATTTTGCAGGCTTTTTTTATTTAAGTTAATGACAGTTTCCTTTTGCTTTTTTCTTCCAATGACAACTTCTAGTCATGATGTAATATTGCATATGTATTGTTAAATTTATTTGAGACATGCAAATACTACAGTCGGGCAACACGGTGGCGCAGTGGGTAGCGATTTCGCCTCACAGCAAAAAGGTCGCTGGTTCAAGCCTCGGCTGGGTCAGTTGGCATTTCTGTGTGGAGTTTGCATGTTCTCCCCGTGTTCGCGTGGGTTTCCTCCGGGTGCTCCGGTTCCCCCCACAAGTCCAAAGACATGCGCTATAGGTGAATTGGGTAAGCTAAATTGTCCGTAGTGTTTGTGTGTGAATAGAAGTATATGGGTATTTCCCAGTGATGGGTTGCAGCTGGAAGGGCATCCACTGTGTAAAACATATGCTGGATAAGTTGGCGGTTCATTCCGCTGTGGCGACCCCAGATTAATAAAGGGACTAAGCCGAAAAGAAAATGAATAATATATTACAGTCTATGTTCTGTAATAAAAAAGTTCTATTAATTTCCTTTATAGAGACATGAATACATTGTTATATTTGTAAATATTCAACTGCGTGGACAATTGTATGTGTTTAACTTTGGAAAAGGATGCATTTTTCATATTGATTGGTACTGTAATTTTAAATGTCACAATAAATAAAAAGCAAAGCAAAAAATGTTTTGTACAAATGACATTCTTATTAATATATATTATACATAGTAATAAATATCAACAACTATTATTATTATTATTGTTGTTGTTGTAACACCATATTCACATTTCATACATATTTGACAAACAGCTTATTCAAAGCATTAATTCAAAAACAGATTTTTAAATTCATTATAAAGCAATAATGAAAAAATCTATTAAACTTTTTAAAGTGGTACATTGTAGGCTTATTAATTAAATTAAATGTAACAATATTGCTAAAAACAATTGACGATCATTAAATAGAATCGATTTGGTAGAAAAAGGGATCATTTTAAAAGACAAGACAAATACTGCTTTAAATAGAAATGACTAAATTGTCTTATAATCATATTGAAACAGAATTTTGTGTTATGATTTACTCGATGTTTATTAAATAATAACTATATTGTTGGGGAAAAAGTTAACTCAAAATCATTATTTTAAGAGACAAGACTTATAAAGCTTTAAACAGACATTACAAAGACAGCTTTGGAATTCATAATAATGTTTGTTTTGTTTCCTTAAAGGGTTAGTTCACCTAAAACTGACAATTTACTTTCTATTTACTCACCCTCAAGTGGTTCCAAACATGTTTGAGTTTCTTTGTTATATGTTAAACACAAAAGAAGTTATTTTAAAGAAAGCTGGAAACCTGTAACCATTGACTTCTATTGTATTTGTGTTTACTACTATGGAAGTCAATGGTTACAGATTTTTAGCTTTCTTTAAAAAAATCTTCTGTTGTGTTTTGAGTGAACTATCCCTTTAACATCTCCCATTATCACCCAGCAATCTATTTTGCTACAAAATCCTGCATTAGACAGATGTTATTGCAGACATTAATAGCTTATTATAGCTAACGTATTGCAATAAATTACAATCTTAAATTGACAGCCCAATTTGTATAGTTTGTGCTATAAAATCTACATTGCCTCATTGTGTATGTTACAATGTCTGATTCTGTATGGGTTTGATATGCTGTATGTGTATTTGCTGTTGTTGTATCCTTTAGAGATCAGATTGAGGAAGCTGATGGAAGAAAGAGAGAGCTTGCTTGACCAGGTCACTCTTCTCATTTCATGCTGTTCAAGTGTATTTAATTTATGCAACAGACATTGTGGGAAATTATTAAATGCCTCTCATCCAAGTCATAAAGAGTTTTTAGCATCACTGAACTATGCTTGTACCTTCAGGTGCGGAAGCTTAAAGCTAATGCAGAGCAGAAACAGAAAAACGGGACAGAAGAAACGGGAAGCACAGATGAGGATGACCTACAAAATGGTCTGGACCCTCATATCCTAGATCTGCAGAGTAAGAGACACCTTTACATTTCAATTCAAATCAAGTCTTGATTAAAAGGCAATTTGTAATTACAGAGTGATGTTTTTTGTTTAATCAGGGCTGGTCCAACCCTTCAGGGGGCAGAATTACAGTATATTTGAGGACCGAATTATGGAATTATATTTGGGGGCAGTATTATATTTAAGGGCCGAATTATGGAATTATATTTGGGGGCAGTATTATATTTAAGGGCCGAATTATGGAATTATATTTGGGGGCAGTATTATGTTTGGTACAAGCAAAATGGCAAATTATTGTCAATCTTTTATTATTATCACACACTATAAATCTAGCGATGCGGTGGCGCAGTGGGTAGCACAATCACCTCACAGCAAGAAGGTCACTGGTTCGAGCCTCAGCTGGGTCAGTTGGCATTTCTGTGTGGAGTTTGCATGTTCTCCCCGTGTTGGCGTGGGATTCCTCCGGGTGCTCTGGTTTCCCCCACAAGTCCAAAGACATGCTGTATAGGTGAATTGGGTAAGCTAAATTGTCCGTAGTGTATGTGGGTGATTATTGTGTATGGGTGTTTCCCAGTGATGGGTTGCGGCTGGAAGGGCATCTGCTGCTTAAAACATATGCTGGATAAGTTGGCGGTTCATTCCGCTGTGGTGACCCCAGATTAATAAAGGGACTAAGCCGAAAAGAAAAAGAATGAACTATAAATCTAAAGCCTTTATCATCATCTTTATTTGCTGTATAAATTTAATTGCTTGCTCATCATACCAATGTTTTTGTATACAACTGAAAGCCTTTATTCTGCAAAAACAACTGCCTTGATGTGCCTTGAGTTTATGAAACATAAGCTTATTTCATTATAGAAATTTAAATCCAAGAAAGTAGTTTAACACATAAGACAAAACTGTCTACCTATCTAAACCAGCTAAATTATATATTGATCTAATATAATATATTATAATTGCAAAGACCTTTTAATCAAACATTAACATTCTTTCTTAATTCATTCTAGCTAACATTACCTTGCAATAGCCTAATTGTTTATATGAATTCTCATTTGACCTTTATCTTGCGTTTTTTTTTCTCTCTTCCTCTGTTTTTTTTATTATCCACACCGGAAAGTACAGTCGTGGCCAAAAGTTTTGAAAATGACACAAATATTCTTCAAGCCTTTTTAACAAGAACTGAACCTCTTTCCTTCTGTTCTTAATGATCCTATAAATTGTTGATTTATGTGCAATCTTACTAGCCACAATATCCTTGCCTGTGAAGCCATTTTTGTGCAACGCAATGATGGCTGCACAAGTTTCTTTGCAGGTCACCATGGTTAACAATGGAAGAACAATGATTTTAAGCATCACCCTCCTTTTAACATGTCAAGTCTGCCATTCTAACCCAATCAGCCTGACATAATGATCTCCAGCCTTCTGCTCGTCAACATTCTCACCTGAGTGAACAAGACGATTACTGAAAGGATCTCTGCAGGTCCTTTAATGACAGCAATGAAATGCAGTGGAAAGTTTTTTTCAGGATTAAGTTCATTTCCATGGCAAAGAAGGACTATGCAATTAATCTGATCACTCTTCATAACATTCTGAAGTATATGCAAATTGCTGTTATAAAAACTTATGCAGCAACTTTTCCAATTTCCAATATTTATGTAATTCTTAAAACTTTTGGCCACGACTGTACTATGTCCTATTTTGTGAAATTATTGAGCGTTTTTGCTGCAGTGCTGCTGCTTCTTCAGTCAAATTCAGTTACGCCAGTCAGTCATATTGTATACTGCAGCAGCCTGTTAACATAAAATTGTGTTTTTTTCAGTCAATAATGCATCTTGTATAATCACCATTATCCATTTGAATAATATAGATTACAAATAAAATATAAAAAACAAAATAAAATCAAAGTTATTTACTGCTGGCCACAGGAGCTTAGTCCACCTATGCCTTGCCGGCTCTGCTTTTAATAAAAAAACCTAAATAAATATTTTGTCTTTCTACAGGAGATGCTAACAGGCAGATCAGTGACCTGAAATTCAAGCTAGTCAAATCTGAACAAGAAGTCACAGCACTTGAACAAAATGTAAGTCATGTATAAAATTAAGACTTCATGTCCAGAGGCACAACTCGGAATCATGGTCTTTCATGCAATTTCATCATCAGTAGCTAATAATGTTCTCCTTTTAAGTTATACACTGCTAATTTGGTTCCTACTGTGGTACAGCTTGTTACACAGGAAATGATCTGACAGTATTTGATGCTTGAACTTGTAATCTCTGTCATGTGGCAGATCATTCGGTTGGAGGGTCAGGTTAGCCGCTATAAGACATCAGCTGAGGCTGCGGAGAAAGTGGAAGATGAACTAAAAGTGGAGAAGCGGAAGTTACAGAGAGAGGTACTGTATGACTGGAAAAAAAGACTTGAAACTAAGATGTTTTCAAAATAAAAGTCCCACATACATAGTAAGTTAAATATAGGCTTGAAAATAACTAAAGGGAGGAAAATTATTATTGTCTCACTAGAAAACGCAGCCTAAGGTGTGCATATTAATGATCTCAGAGCTACATATGAGTCTGTGTTCTCTTGATGACGTGGCTGCTCGTGAGGTCCGGATGAACAACCTAAAGTAGTCATACATGCAAATGATGAGGGCGTGGCCCGTGAGTCTCGTCACAGTTTGTTTTGTCTTCTGATTGGGTCGTTGTCCACTAGGGTTTTACACTCATGGAATTTACATGAGAACGAGGAAACAGTGGTGTCTTAGGCTCACGCTATGGCCATTTCCATATACTGATCTTTTATAATTGTACTATGCCTTGGTATACCCAAATTTTCTTTATTGGGCACCTTTAAATATTAGGTCAAAATATAAACATGTTATTGTAAAAAGAATATATTTTTGTTTCAATAATTGTGTATGTAAATATGTTAATTTCTGTGCAACAATTGTTTTTACACTATTTAATTGTCACTTCAGATTAAGATATATATATATATATATATATATATATATATATATATATATATATATCTTTAATATGTTATTTTAATTCTATGTTATATTATTATATATGTTTATATATTTAAAATGTTAAATATTATAACATTTACTTCTTTACTACAACTTCTAAATTTTTAAGCAGTAAAAATCCCTTAAATTATTTGTAATTACTATTGTAAAATTTACAAAGTCAAGTAATTATTTCTTAGAGTGTAATGTAACAAGTGCCTGATGTGTTTGTTTGTTTTTTCAGTTGAGGTCTGCACTTGACCGAATCGATGAGCTGGAAGCAAGCAACAGCCACCTCACCAAGAGACTAGAGAAGATGAAGGCCAATCGGAGTGCACTTCTGGCACAGCAGTGATGCCTGCCTGTGCCCACTCAACAGTCAGGGCATGATTCCCATTGCTCACTGGCGCCAGTGATCCGCCACGCACATACAACTAAAACTTCAAATAAATTCAGATTAGCCCAACCATACAGTAATCATGCTAATTCAGACTTAGACAACTGACAGACATAAAGATCAACTTTCATTCATTTGCTAGTTAGTTTCCAAGCGGAGGACATATCAAACAAACAATCCTGAGGCTCATTAAAGTGACCTTTGGTTTGGATTTGCAGAATTCAGGCCCTCAATGAGCTCTCAGCACTTGTAATGGACTTTGTTTCTACAAACAAACTCAGAGCACAGCTAAGGTGTGTGGACATGGACTTACATTAGCAGATCATGCACTTTACCTCTGCATCAGTATTCAAATTTTATGTTACTCGGAAATTGTAGATGGGACTGTTTTGCATAATGAGGTAATGGAATATGTGTAGTCTGAAGATTAAATGATTGAATGTATGCTCTCATCTAGAGCCAGTTGTGTGCTTTTCTGCACTTTTTGTGCTGACAGGGAGTGTCGTTCATACTATCAACAGCAGGATATGTGCGATGTCACTTTTATTGGGGAAGTGTTGTGATGTCCATTTTGTTATACGCCAAATCTTGTGAGTTTGTACTATTCCATACATAAATGTGTTGGACTAGGTTAGCCATTTTTGTTTACAAGCTAATGATGAGTAAACATCCTGAGAAACTTGTTAGGACGTGGCTATGAAAATAATGCAATAACAATGTTAATAGAACCCTATGGAGTATATCTGGCAAACATTTGAGGTAGAATATGTCCTGTTACATATGTTCTCAGCTGCTGCAGTTATTTTTTTTTTTTTTTGCTATAGGGGGTGTTTACACAACATGGCTTTTAACTAAAAATAGAAACATTTTTGTAGATTTTAGTTGTTTATTTACATGCCAACTCTATTTTTAAGACCTGAAAAGTTTAGAAATACAAGTTTAGCTGCCTTCATGTCATCTTCTAATTGCTGTAATTTGGATGTGACAGCGCGTCTTGTTCTGCTATGAGCTGTTTACATCTTCTGACTTGGCCTCAGTCTGAAAGTTTAGGCAGCTGGCTTATTGCCTCACTGCTAGGCATAGACCTGTCATGATAAATAATTCTTGTTATACGATATATTGTCACAGAAATTATTGAGATTATCATTACCCCTGCATAATGATAATACAACAGAATAATAATGCAGATTAGGACAAATAGGACAAATACTTCTCATCCTTAAGATTATTTAAATGTCTCGATATAAATGTTGACACTGGTGATGTAGAATGCAAATGTTCCTGTGAACTGGCTTTAAAGGTCCCGTGAAATAAAATAAAATCAATTAGATGTTAGTTTCAGTGTGCTAGTTTTAAGGATGTCTAGTATGCTCCAAAACAGTAACAAAATTTTCATTTAGAAAACATAAAAATGGTATAAACATCCAAAGCTTGCAGTTTGTCACTTCCGCTCAAATGTATCAACGATTTGTTTTGATGTCACCTTATAATTAAGTTTCTCATCAAAACCTGACCAATCAAATGCTCTCTAGTATCTGACATGCCCCGCCCCCTTCAAGACTCAATTTCAACTCAACCACTCTCACTGGCAGAGTTTAAAAACAAAACGCTATTGGCTGTTTTTTTAAAAGGGGAGGTGCTACTCTATGTCCCACCCTTTCTTCATCTTTTAGTTGAGATTACGTCAATCATCGAATAAAAAAATGCACAATTCAAAGCAACGCTAACGTTATTTGCTTTGAAATGTGCAAATAACGCAATGTTTAATATTATTTGTGAAAGTGCCCCATTTTGCATTGTCACTTTTATGACAGTGGAATGCAGCTTTGAAACAGAGCTGATTTAGACAGCTTCATCCAAACCATCAGAAGTTTGCTGGAAAATGTGAAAATTGACCTTTCCTTCAGCTGTCATTGTTTCTAAAAGTGTCCCTGAGCTTGCTGACTCCCTAACAGAGATTTTTATATTAACATGATATATGTTTTGCGTCATTAAAATTGATTGATGTCCATGTATCCCATGATAAGCCAATATTAATGATTATTATGACAGGCCTAATCAGGCAGAGACTCTGGAGGCAGCGTTTGTGCACTAAGGCATCTCGTAAAACTGATTTCAGTCAGACTTTTGAGTCGATGTAATCCTGTAGTACACAATAGAGAGAGCACTGATGATAACTAAGGGAATGTTTGCTTACCACAATACAGTGCCAATTTTTCTTTAGCTCAACTGTCTGTAATGGAACTCAATTCAATGGAATATTGAACACAGTGAAGAACACATCTATGTCTATGCCTTCAAAATTCGATCAGAAGAAGACACCTCCTGAGACAGGGAGTGAAGTAGAATTTAAATTCAGACGTGCTTTGATGTGGACACAGCCTTGAAGTTATGTATTTTTATAACAATGCTATCAACTCCAAGTTAATATGTGGTTCTCAAGCTCAATGGTTCTCAGAAAATCTGTTTACAAGCTGTGGAAGGTGCACTTATTAATAGTTAGAATTATGGCAATTACGATATGACATGAACGTTGCTTTTAAACTATACCAACAATACCATTATCCTCACCATGTAAACTACAAAAATGCAAATCTGGGTAAGTGATGATGTCATGTGCTTGCGAATAGTGCCAGTTATTACCCAGTTTATTACCAAGTAATGATAAGTACATATTATATACATGCAAAACAGGTCTGTAATATATATCTAAAAATATATTACAAACCTACAATTATCTTTGTTGTGTAAGCGCGCCCTAAGAGAAGCACTGTTATTATTTTGCATATCTATTCAAGTAGGCCAAACTATGAAAATATTGTAATTTTATATGCAGGTTTTAGGCCTTTTTCACATTCTATGTATAAAAAAGCTCCAGAGGCTTTGGTCTGTGTAATATGGTAAATAGAAGCAGATTGACAGTAAGCACAGCTGATCATTTGGATAGCGTCTCATGTCCAGTTTAAACTCAGAACATGGTGCAAAATATTACATATTAATCATCTGAGGGCTAAATGGACATCTGAGACATCACCAGCCTTTAAAGAAACAATCTGTAAACCAAGTGTTGCTTTTGAACATCCTGCTGAGTCAACACATTTACATGGGAGTGCGGCTGTATTCTGAAGCTGGTCATTGTAGCACTTTCACTAACCGTCTGCCATTTACAGACTGCATCATTAATCTCGATGCATTTGGGGGTTTATAAGAATGAACATTGCTTTTTTTAAGAAAAAGAAAAAATGAATTGCGTTGCAATAATACTTTTCAGTGTATCTGACCATTACATATACACAAAGTCTTCAGATGTACACCATTATAAAAACAAGATTTTCTGCAAGAAGATTATTCGTTATGCTGATTGTAAGTTTCACTCAAATCCCTCCCCAGGGTTGTGCAACCAAGGGAGACAATAATGTGCCACCTTGTTTACACACTCCGTGAACATGAACATGCTGTCTCTTAAGAACTGATAATGCTGAAGTTTTGAAATAACAAACATCAATACACAATTGACATTGTTTTCCTGTATTGCAGCTCTTCTGTATGACATAGCAAGAAATAAACTCATGCAATAACACTGATTTCATTATTTTATTTCTACTTAATAAATGTGTTAAAGGGATAGTTCGCTAAAAAATGGAATATTTGCTCACATTTTACTCACCCTCAAGTGGTTCTGTTCCTTTATGAGACTATTTGTTATGTTGAGAACAAACGGAATATATTTTGAGAAATGTTAAAAACCTATAACCATTGACTTGAAAACAAAAGTCAGATTTTCTACATTTTTCAACATAACCTCTGTTGTGTTCAACAGAAAAAAGAAACTCAAACAGGTTTGTGACTAAAGAAGGGTGATTAAATGATGACAGGTTTGGATGGATTATCCCTTTAGAATTAATAAATGTATCAAACTACCTGATAATATTAAAAACATAGCTGTGATATACTTTTAAACAGCAGAGGGCACTGATTTTCAGCTGAAAAAATCCGGTCCACGTTATGGTAATACTGTATTATGCCAAATGCAACGCAAACCTTTCAGTAACATACCATGTTATTAACATGATAATACAAAATATATTGTATACATGTATTAATGTGATAATGTTTGTATTTTTTTCATAGCTGATCACACACGAAGTCACATTTCTCCAAACGAATATATAGTATTTCCTTTTTTATCGCTTTTTATAAGCAAATCTGTTCATTTGTTAAGCAAAACAATAATTTTAGAGGAAGAGAGCAATCAAAAGGAAATGAAAGGTCCAGATGGAAGTGTTTTAGACATGCTGGCCCTCAGACACAGACAGCTGAACACGGCCCCTGGAGATTTCGCTTCTCTTCCACAACCAGTTTACTGGCACTCCAAATGACAACTCAGAGCAGCCATGTCTTTTACTGAGAGATAAGAACTAATTAAAAAATACAGCAACGCTAGAAGGACCTAAATATGACAAGAATTCTGTCTGACGAGTACTGTAAGCATTATGTATAGTATTTCCTTGTACAGGTGACACAGCGAAAGATGTTGTGCAACATAACTTGCAGGAACACCATATACAGGTAAATAACCATAAAATATAACCATAGGAAATACATCTATTGACTGAGCTCTATGCTAGATCTTTATGTCACCAGAACTATGTGATAGAATAATATGTTTAGCAAAAAATAAAATACAAATTTCCGTAGAAAAGTGGAATTGGTCCTACAGGGTATTTATGTCTTGTCATGATAAGTAGATAAAGGTTTCAAAAAGTTGTTAGAACTCATGTAATATGTTATATGAATTCATATTTTAATCAATGGTCTGTAATATGTTTGAATTGTGTTACATGGAAACATTGTGCTAATATTTCATTATTAATTGCTAATATATAATTATATTATATAAATCAGTCAGTCAATTAATCAATAATATGTAGTTTGTTCAATTATGTTATGAATCATTTTAACAACACTGTTAAATCTATTTCTCTGAGGCCATTTTAAAGTCAGCCATTGAAAAAGTTTCACAGCTTCATGGCCTGCAGCCCTCCAACAAATGTATTGTCTCACTGTGAACGTGCTTCTGTGCTGAACACTGCATTTTGTAAGGATTGTATTTTGTACAGTAGGCTATGTCATCTGAGAGAATGTGCACTAAATGGCAGTCAAATCATTCAGCCTGGTTCACGTGTTGAAGAAATCATGTGATCAGGGTTAGTTACAACACTCTAAAAACATTCTTGGAACCTATTACAGTACTTTAATTTGTTGACAAAGGTAATTAAAGTATGGCTCAGTGGTTAGCACTGTTGCATCACAGCAAGAAGTTCACTGGTTCGGTCTGTGTGGAGTTTGGATGTTCTCCTTGTGTTCGCATGGGTTTCCTCCTGGTGCTCTGTTTTCTCCCAGTCCAAAGACATGCGCTAAAGGTGAAACTTAAACTAAAGTGTTAATGGTAGATGCAACATAGGCTCATTCTGAAAACGTAGCCCTATACACGTTTCTGGAGATTGCGAATTATGTAGCCAGAGCTACGTATGGCTGCATTTCGTGTTTAAAACAAACACTACAGGTCGGTATGATGCCATTCCTTTTCTCGCTAACCAGCTGACCGCTTACCTCCATGTGGACGGCTTTTCTGCTGCTACCACCAGTTTGTCCGGTAGTTCCACCCGTACGTTGACGGTTGAGGGGAGATGACCGCGACAACGGAGTTCGAGTCTGGTGAAGTGCGGTTTCAGAAAGCAGTTAAGGCAAAAGTCAAAAAATAAAATAAACAAATAAGTAACAGGGTGAGAACGTGGTAAAAGCCACTAATATTTGACTGAATAAATAATGAGGATTGGTGAAACGATTGTGGATGTACAGTAAGGGTAAAGCATAGGATTTAAGTTCTACATTTTGGAAACTACAAAAATAGGTGCTACAATAAGATGCTCAGATCACTATCACCTATGCAAAAATACAAACCCAACCCAAAACCAAACTACAAAAGGATTGTGTGCTCATCTTTGGCATACATATTTGTTTCATCTGTCATGCATTTCCTAGAAATGAGGCACGTGTCTCTGCTTAAGTTTGTTGTGCTCAGATTGGCTTGAAAGTCTGGTTTTGTATGATCCTCAAAAGCCTAGATTTGCTTTGTAATCATTTACAAATTTGTGCTGCCTGTTGTATTAAAACTGTAACTTTGAAGTGCAGTGCAGTTTAATACAGCCTTAGAGTAACATACTCTTAATGTATAATCATTCATTTATATTTACATTTTTGCAGGTACTTTTGTCCAAAGTGACTTACATTGACGAGGCATTCAGCAATTCAACAAGAAGAGGCAATAAGAGCTAATTATACAAAGACACTGTTAGTGCTCAGAGAATTAGGAGCTAGAGTAATGAGGAGTGTTTTTTTTTTGAGAGAGAAGAGTGTTTCTACAGGTGGTTTGTCAAGCCCACTTACCTGTGAAGCACACTTCATAAATGCAGAGTTTATGTTTGCTTGATTTGTATAAGAACGTGTCCAGTGCAAATGTACAAAACTGGCCCAAGTGTCGGTTAAAGTGTCAGAGAGATGAAAGAGTGTGTTTTCTACAGGTGGTTTGTCAAGCCCACTCACCTGTGTGAGGCACACTCAGTTTGGGGTTGTCGCGAGGTGTGGTGAGTCGAGGAGAGACAAAGGGGTCCTGGTTTTTGTTTACAGGGGTTCAGGTGATGGGGGGAAAATATAGGTTTTAGTTGTTTTTTTTAATTATACTAGTGAATCAGCAGTCCATGTGGGAATGGGAATATTATTCCACCAGTGTGGTGCATTGAATGAAAAAGTTTAAGAAATTGATTTATAGAATCTCTGCGGTGATATACCACAAGGCGGCACTCACTTTCTGACTGGAGGCTTCATCAGTAAATATGCTGTAGGCTATTCATGTAACGCCGTAGTGGCGGATGGTGACAGAACGAGACGGAGAAGGAGAAACATTACAAAACGGGTTTATTAAACACTTACGGGAACATATACTGGATGCGGGAAGACAGGACGACACAGGACGAGACCCACATGATTCAAAATACCGGACAACGAAGGACACAGACGAAAGGTTATAAATGGATGAAGGGACGATTACGCTAAAGAGACACAAGGGATGAACACAGGTGGAACAGATTAACATTGACGGTGGCGGGAGGAAGACAAAAGCACGTGACAACAACAAACGATGACGCGGACGAACACTGACAGTACCCCCCCCTTTTTGAAGGCGCGTCCTCGCGCCTTCAACGGGAAACAACAAAGTGAAGGAGGGTAGAAGGGGAGGATACAAGGGAGGATACAAGGGAGGAGGCTCACCCGAGCAAGGCGACGGCGGGGTTCCGGAAGCCCGCGGCGTAGCCAGAGCGACGGAGGACCAAGGCGTAGCTGGAGGGATGGAGGAGCTCAACGCTGCCGGTAGGACGGTTCGATGAGGTGCAGCCGGAAGAGTGGAGTCCAGAGGCGAAGGAAGGGCGACGACTGACCAAGGTGGAGCCGGAGGGACGAGGGAGCCTGGCGGAGCTGGTGGGCGGACGGCCCACGACGAAGACGAGGGAGGAGTGAGCCAACGCGGAGCCCTAGGGTCGAAGGGCCAAGGTGGAGTCCGCAGTTCGCAGGCTGTAGGAGCTGACGCTGGGCGACACCCTCCAGAGGGTGACGCAGACAGGTAGTGCCCACAAGCGAGCTCCATTTCCGGAGCTGGAGCGAGAGCTTGGGGGCTGGCTGACTGCAGCAGTGCTGGAGCTGGATGACTGGCTGCAGTTCTGGGGGACCGTGGGAAGCTACTCATGACCCTGGAGCTGAGGCTTTTTCCCAGAAGGAAGGTTAAAAAACTGTGCGGAGACAGTTGGTTGCTGCCTGAATACAGCGGACGGATATTGCTGCCTAAATACAGCGGACGGATATTGCTGCCTGAAAGCAGCGGAAAGTTAAAAATGAAGCCCCAGAAGCCAATGAGTAGCCTCCCAGTGTCCAGCCGCTGTCCATCTGCATAGGGGGGGTGGGCGGGACTCTCGCTGCTGTCGCGGGTATCTGCCAGGACTCCCCCTCTTGGCGGTGTTGCCGGCTCTCGCACCTGGTCAGACGGGTGTTTAAGCTCCTCCATCTCAGCTCGATTCCGCTCCGTCGCTCTAGGGGGCGATAGCTCATCGGCTGGGGTTGGCTCTCCGTCTGCGGTGGGCTCTGGCAAGCGCTCCCTGCAGGTGGATGGTGATGCTTGGCTGGTCACTGGGTCTGGAGTGGCACTGACGAGATCTTCCTCCAGAAAGGCGGTGAGTGGAAATATTTTACTCGCCAGTGTCCACTCCATATTTGCGGCGATGTTGCCCCGAGGACCATCTTCGGGCGATCGTGCTCTGCTAGAGATGATGGGCGTGCAGAGCACGTCGCCCGGAAAGCTGTTCACAGTCGCTCGGATATGGTCCTCAGGGCTGCTTTCCCCCTGCTCCAGCAGGCGGTGAAGAGAAACGAAAGGGCGGACGGGATTCAGGGAAACACGGAGGGAGAAAAATAAAACACTGAGGGGCAAAAAGACTAAAAAAAGAAAATCGGGGAAATGCACGCCGCTAACTTTTGTTCCGGTATTATGTAACGCCGTAGTGGCGGATGGTGACAGAACGAGACGGAGAAGGAGAAACATTACAAAACGGGTTTATTAAACACTTACGGGACCATATACTGGATGCGGGAAGACAGGACGACACAGGACGAGACCCACACGATTCAAAATACCGGACAACGAAGGACACAGACGAAAGGTTATAAATAGATGAAGGGATGATTACGCTAAAGAGACACAAGGGATGAACACAGGTGGAACAGATTAACATTGACGGTGGCGGGAGGAAGACAAAGGCACGTGACAACAACAAACGATGACGCGGACGAACACTGACAATTCACTGTTTACCAGGCCTGCATATAAAGTAAATAATGAAGACAGATGATCTTCACTTCATCAAAGATCAGTTGATTAAAACAGCTAGTCAAGTTTTCATTAAACAGTATAGCTAATAATGCGCTGTCATTTACTGTACATTCCAGTTTGCCATTTAATTCCATTTGTCACTTTCTGTCATTTACTGTACATTCCAATTTGTCATTTAATGTCATTTGTCATTTACTGTACATTCCAGTTTGTCATTTCATGCTTGTCAGCACAGCAGGGAGTAAAAATATCCAAAACAAATTTCAGAAAAAAACAATAGACTGATGAAAAGAAAATAATTTGATGGACCATGTCGAGGCCTTGTTTAACTGAAAGATAATGCTCTTTGTGGCCTCACAGTGGCGCAGTGGGTAGCACGTTCGCCTCACAGCAAGAAGGTCGCT